>JAADVL010000516.1:0-22946 GCA_023334995.1 Pythium sukuiense | reverse complement strand
TTCCGCTAACATATTCGCCTCCTTTTGTCCAGAAATTGACCATCATTCCCAAACGGTGCAGCTAGCCACTTTCATCCGTTCATTCCACTAGTAGATCCCTCGCAGCTACTGTCAGGCACGAAGGTCCACGCACGAGCGAGCCTTGTCACACTACAGTACCGGAGCAGTCCACCACACAATCTGTAATACAGTGATACAGATTCTGTATCACACACACCACTTCTGCTCAGGCAGCGAGAGCTACTTGAAGCGACTGCAAATGCCAGGCTGGCATTGCTGTATTAGCAGACAGACGACTGAGACAGGATCACTTGGAGAGGCTTGCAGATTGGGAGTCGAGGGACAACCGAGAGGCGATCAGTGCACGAGGACCTCGGCAACTTTCGATGGAAAGAAAAGCGAGGCGGCAAGCACGCGGCGCGTGACTCCACGACGCTTTTGTTATTGAATAGGAGGTTTGTTCTCCCTCATCAGCCGAATGGGATTTCGTCCTCTTGGCTTGATCCACGGACCATGATCAGCAGCACGGGACACTGTGTCTCAGCGAGTCCTGTAAACAAATCCATCAGTGGATGATCCGCAAGCATTCGCGCCCGGTCTCTGCCACCACTGCTGCCATCAACGCGACACAACATCGAAAATCAAATCAAATCAAAACACGAACTCAAATTGAGTCCTTCATCTGAGTCTACTCAGACTCAGACCAACTTCAACGTCAGCCTGATCTGATCCCAGTGTGCTCAGGCGAATCGCGGCGTCATCTCCTGGACGAAATCCGGCAGCCAGTGCTGCGTGGCGCCCTCCGCTGTGTCTGCAGCCTCCCCACAGACACCCAGACTGCGAGTGAGCTGCTTGGCCACCGCCACCATGGCCAGCGTGGGCAGCTCGGGCGCCACTCGCCGCAGACTCAGCACGGCCTGACTCGCGATGTACGCCACGTGCCGCCGTCGCTCTCGGCGTCGCTGCGGCTCTTCCGCTGCCGCATCGTCGTCGTCCTGCTTGTCTTTCTCCTGTGGGCCCCGTGGCTCGAATATATCCACGAGGAACTGCATGGCTACAGCCAGGAGATGCACGTTCGTGGTCGTGGCGTCCAGCTCGCTCAGGAACGAAGTCGTGTCCCACACGGACCCGTGGAACACACTCACAAACGCCCATGGCAGGAGGTTCCAGATCGCCTGAACATGGGACGGCAGCACGCTGTTTCCGTCACTGGACTGGACTCCCCACTGTGTCCACAGTGTCCGCCGCAGAGCAGCCATCCGTGGGATCTCCGGATCGTCAGCGGCCACAGCCCTGTCCAGAAACCGCAGGAAGAAGACGCCGTTGCCGACACACAGCATCTCCTGGACAATGCCACTGTCCAGCGCGTCCATGATGCGCACAGCCATGTGGATCTCGCTCTGGTCGTCCGGAAACGCGAGCTTGAGTCGAATCAACGCGATCTTGTCTTTCTCCAGTCGCTCGAACAGCGTCTTCGCGTGCTTCGTCAGGTACTTGACGACGAGATCTCGAAGCCTCTGCACGCCAGCGGCTCCGACGATCTCCTGGAGAAACGGGATCGCCGTGGGCGACGCGTACGCAGACGCCTCGAGACTTGCAGCGGTCTGGTTCGACTGCGGGTTCACGATGTAGCTGCACGTGGATAGCGACGCCAGCAGAGCTGCCCCGCTGTGGCCCTTGCTCTTTGGGATACACTTCGTCTCGAGCATCGACGCGTAGAAGGCGAGCACTCGGTCCAGCAGACGAACAGAATGGGCCCCGACGGTCTCATCAACGACACACTCTGCAGCACACACGGTCTCCACGAGTCGCGAGATGTCCACGTAGCGTCGCACGCTCTGGAATTGGAGCTGCAGACATCGAACAACTGCACGCCACTGACGAGCGGCGTCTTCCCACGAGACGCGCAGCACCAACCCGCGACTGCCTTCTCCCGTCGTCTCACGCACCAGTTGCCGCAGGAACCGCACGATGCACGCCTGGATGCTGCTCTTTACGAGCTCTGCAAGCGAGAGTAGCGTCGGATCGTGGGCCTGTAACGTCGTCGCCAAATGGTTGAGGCACGATACAACGGCCGTCAGTCGCGTGCGAGCGCAGGCGAGTGGCAACGAGGTCTCCACTGCCGCGTCTGGCGTCGCCAGAAGCCGGCTCTCCGTGCCAGGCGTGAGCAGCAGCAGCGTCGTGGCGGCCTTGTGAGCCGTCTTACTACTGCTGCTCACGCCGTTCTTGAAGACTCGCTTGGGGCCCATGCGCTCGATCACCAGCAACGGGCTGAGCTTGGCGTGGAGCCGCTCTTCTTGGACGACAAGCTCATCTACTTCTTGCTGTAGGCTCTCGCTGATCACGAGGTTTTGAAGCTCGATGCGGTGGAGAAGTCGCGCGAGTTCGTGCGTGGCTTCGCTGGACTCGAGAAGCTCGTCAATGGGCGTTTGGCCTCTTGCGAGCGAGCCAAGAACGACCGTCACGACCCACCAATTGGCGTTGTCTGCGTCTGCGAACCCCATTCGTGCTGGTGCCTTGAGCAGATCACGCAGACTTTGATCCAGAACGTCTTGGAACCACCAACACTTAGAGCGTGATCCCGCTCGATCCAGCAGCGAGCCAAAGGCCTGGACGTAGTTTGCGTGGCGACAGGCGCGATCCAAAAGCGCTCGTACAGCAGTAGGCACTGACTCCTCGCCAGCCATGAGCATGTGCACACTGAGTTGCTGCCACTCCCGTCTCCACGATGCGAAGCCTGGATCACTCGGAGCGAGTTGGAAGCGACGGCGATCCGCGAAGCCCTGCAGAAGTCCCACGAGCTGGCTGCTTCGAGGGGAAGGACTGGGAGTCGCAGCTTCGTCGTCCTTCGCACTGGGCAGGAAGCTTCGAATCTCCGTGGCGATGGCGTCGGCGTCGCCCCTCGCAATGAACTGCATGTAGTAGCGCAGCACGCAGTCTCGTTCTCGCTCCAGTAACGTATGAAGCTCATGAAACAGGCTCAATAGCTCGGTGAACACTGCCGCGTCCACTGTGTAGCTCCTTCCTGCTCGTTCCAAGTGCTTCGCTTTGACGTGGTTCGGCAGTAGCTTGGATCCACTCGGCTGGTAGCTTCCGGATGAGCTGGATGCTCCCACACAAGCTCCATGAGCGAGCAGCCACTCGATTTCGTCTCGCGCCAGAGAGAGAACAGCGAGTACGCGAGGGAAGAGAGGCGCTGCGAGTGCTCCGTTGTGACGCAGCAGCTTGACGCAGTCGCGTAGGAACCACAACACAAACACTCGCCGCTCGCGTCGCCTTTCTCCGGCGCTTTGGACCGTACGCTTGCTGAGTCGTGTCAGTGCCTTCTTCAGCGGCTGGAGAGAGTCCTGTGGGCTGTTGCTGTGGCTGTTGCAGCTGCTGGCGAGGGCGGATGTGAGCTGCTGGAAGAGCAGATCGTGGATGTTGACGACGACGTCTCTCGCCACGACGATCACGAGTCGATCTTGAGCCACAAGCTGCACGAAATCCCAGAGCTGCCAGGATGTGTTGCGTACAGGCGCCGCTTTCCACTGCTGTGGCAGACACAACGCGACACACAGCACCCACTCGACCAACTGAGGAAGCACCAGTAAGTCGTGGAACATTGGCGACGACGCGTAGCTGCCTTGGACGACGGCCGCATCTACTTCAAACAGCACACCACCGTGCTTGAGCCGAGCAAGATCGTGACATCCGACGTAACTATCGAAGCAGGACAGGACCAGCTCAACGAGACTCGACGCGATCGACTGAGCGAGCGGATGTTGCTGGAGCTCCTGTTGCAACTTGATCAGCGGGTTCGAGCCAAAGTACAGCACGAAGTCCAGCACACGGTGGAGATCCTCGTCCTTGGTAGGCGCCTGCGCGGGCGGCTGCTTCTTCTTGCCTTCTAGAAACGTGTGCAGCACGAGCAGCCCGGACAGGTTCGCGTACGAGGACCACAGCAAGTGCAGCTTCACGGACTTGGTCACGCCGTTCAACACCAGAGTCGTCAGCGCACGGTGGCTGTCGAAGGCCAGTCGACTCGACGTCGAGTCCACGAACAACGGCAAGAGCGTCTCGTCCCACGCTGTCTGCTGCCACTGGTACACGCGCTTCATGAGGTGGAAGATCTTGGCGGCCAGCGTCTGCAGTGCCATGCGCTGTGTACTGTCCGCTGGAGGCAACAGAGCATCTAGCTTGTCCGTGAGTGTAGTGTTGGCTTGGCCGTGGGCCGTCGGAACCAGTAGCAAGTGCTTGCTGAAGCTACGTGCAATGGCCTCGATGTCGACACTGGCGAGTTGCTGACGTAGCACGAAGGGGTCGGACGTTTGATCCGATGGGTGCGCTCTGCGGGACGGCGGCGCCGAGAACAGCAGCTTGAGATAGAAACCGAGCCGCGCCACGAGCTCGTCGGCCTCTTCCAGAAGACACGGAAGCTCATCTAGCAGCGACGACGCCATGCTTCCACCTTCCTCTAACGCGATCTTGAAGAGGCACGGTCTCACGTCGCGTCCGTTCGATGGCCAAGGCACTCTAATACGATTGCTGGACGCGGATCCAATTTAGGAACCAGTAAGGCTGGCTTGGCGTTGACAGGGAAGACACGTTTCCCATCCCACATGTGGTATGACGTTCGTGTCCCCCACTCCAGCCACGACGCCTGTGAGTCTCCACGAGCAGAAGCAGAATGCCACGTTCCGTGCCCAGCAGCTCTCCGCGGTGCCCAGCGACCTGCTCACGATGCGGAACCTTGTGATGCTGGACGTCTCGTACAACCGCCTCACGCGTCTGCCTGGGGCACTGCTCGCGCAGGACATGCCTCGACTGGAAGTGCTCAGTCTCCAGCACAATCTGCTTTACGTACTCGAAGACGTGCTCGCCCTCTCAGTCGCCTCGCGGCTGCGTGAGCTCAACGTGAGTGCGAACCCTTTGCGTCTCGTGAACAACCGCATCTACTTTCTCGAGGCGCTCTTCGGAGCTCCGGGATGCGACACCAAGACGCTTCGTACAGTGCACAAGGATGACACGCTGACTGCCCACGCTCGCTCTCTGGCAGCGGCTTTCACGACGACGCGTCCGAGTGCCACGAGCAGCAAGAAGGCGAGAGTAAAGAGCAGCAGCACGACCCACACGATGGTGCTGGTCCATAAATTGCCGCGACGAACAGGGTTCCCCATGCTACAGAAGCTCAACGGCCAGTGGATCACCGACGACGACGTGCACGCGGTCGAGAGCGAGCGTGGCCGTGCAGTTGAGTACTACGTGCCCGTCGCCCGAGCACACGCAGTGGATACAAGCGGACTCATACCACACGACCGATCCGTAGCAGTGGCGTCCGTCTCCAATGCGGAGACGCTCCAAGAGCCTCCGGCAAAGGGCAGGCGATTCGACGGCAGCCGCATGACGGCCAAGGAGCTGCTGAAGACGACAACACGCTCGGCCGCGATTCCCAACGCCACAGTCATCCACCGCTTCCAGATTGACGTGGAGAGCAACCGCAGCGTCCCAGACCAGAGCAGCACCCAGCAGGCAGCGGATGACGGAGACGACTGCGACTGTGACGAATACGAAGTGGTCAGACGGCTGTTCGCGCGCGACAACTCGCCGCGCGCGAACAGCCGTCTGGCGAGTGAGAGTCGGCGGACGGAGGCAGAGCCAGTAGCATCGAGTGTGGTCCCGCCATCCGAGCAGACAGTCGAGTCGGCCACAGTGGCTTACGATTCGTCGTGGAACTACCCGATCCGCTCGTTCGATGAGCTCACGAGCGACGACCGGCAGTACATTCGCCTCCGCAGCAAGCAAAGCGTGGAAAGCAATCTGCAGCGAGACGACCACTTCTTCGAGTCGAGCATCTTTCTCGACTGTGTCGCGCAGGCAGAGCGGTCGCGGCGGCTCACGTTACGAGCCGTGGATGCGTTGTGCCCGATTCCTCAGCCAGCGTCGACGCGCATGTCGGGAGGCACACTACTAACAGCCTCCAAGTTGGCACCGTCGCTCTTCGATCGTCCTGTTTCCACTGCTGCGGCTCAGCTACGCGAGACCTTGGCGACAAAGTTCAGCAAAGCACTGGACCAGAAGGAGTACGCGAAGCTCGAGGCGTTTCTCGCCAATCCTCCTCCTCAGTTGGCTGGCGCAGTCGACGGCCACGACATGCAGGCGGCTCTGAGCGAGTTCTTCGTGAGTGAGCACCTCGGACAGCACCAACACACGCGGCAGCTTCTGGCCGCCCATAGCGACGCGACAGCTCCCACGGCAGCCAACTCGCAGCCACTCGAGACCGTCTCCTCGCAGCTTGACGACTCACTAAGTAAGTCGAAGCTTCGCAACGCCGTCGATCTCGCGAACGCGCTGCGGCTCAACAAGAAGCAGGAGAAGCGTATGATGCAGATGCTGATCGACGCCGACGCCCGCGCCATCGAGCAGGAACGCGCGGGGCTGGAGCAGGCTCTACACCGCCACCGCCTCGATCTCATCGCGTCCAACCAGTTCTACGCCACGCCACAAGCCGCCCACGAAGCCGACCGCGAGTGGATGGCCCAGGCCGCCAAGCACAAGACGGTGCGATCTTCTTGATGCGCCGCCTTGATGGTGGCTGTGTGAATGTCTGACGATGGCTTGCTTGTTTGTAGCCGTCGCCTTGGCAGGCGCGAAACTGGCGCGCGAAGGACGCGGCGCGTCACGCCGTCGAGCAGCAGCAGCGAGCTGAGCGCGAGGCTGTCACTCTCTCTGATACAGTCGATGTTGACCTTCCAGATCCGACGCAGCTCGATCTTCCAGCTGCCTCCTCATCCTCCGGCCGACGCGGGCGTCGATCGGCAGGCAGCAAGCCGCCACGAGCCTCCATCGCCCACAAGAAGACGACGAAGCCCACCGCTACTACGGCAGCCACAGTCTCCACACGAACGCGTCCTGCGTCGGCGTCTGCGGTCGCCAGGAAGCTGGAAATGGAGCCGACGGCGGCCAAGTTCCGCGCCATCGAGACGGTGGAGCAGGCGGCGAGTGACTCACTGGCGCACGTCAACTCGCACGACCTGCTGGTCCACTGCGCGGCGATCCGCCACAGCGCGGAGGACCACGCGGAGGCGCTGGCGCAGTACAGAGACCGGTTCCTGGAGGACGAGGCCGCGTGGGAGGCCATGCGCCAGGACCCGATCAACATCGTGCGCAGGCACTTGCGGCGCAAGCTGTACCAGGACGCGCAGGAGGTCCAGATCGCGGGCACGCAGCTCTTCTACTCGCCGCTATTCCAGTAGCAACTCGACGGAGAGCGGCGTCGGGTTGAGGCCGAGCAGAGAGGAGAGGAGAGCCGACGCGTGGCGAGGAACGTGGAGTAGTCGTCGTCGTGGGCACCCCCTCGAAGCGGCTAGAGCTGCATAACCGACGCTGTCCTGGGCGAGGGGGCATCACAAGACACTACAGATATTCATGGTGGACGCTTTACGGCTCCAGTGCCGCCATACACGTGTGAGAACGCGCGCAAGTGGTCGCCATTCGCCGTCGCATCTCATGTTGCTTTCAGTGGCGGCAACTTGCAGGCTGCCTGAAAACTATTTACCAACATAGACGTCTTTAATACACATATAAACAAACAAAATGCAATATTTTCAAAAAACGGTTATGGGTAAGGAACTTTCAAAGTCCAAAACGAACACGACGCAGTTGAAGCTGCGGTGCGCGGTGTATGGCGAAGGGAGCGTCTTCTCCGTGAAGATCGCACGTTGTGCGGAAGTCGAGGGGCTGTAGGGAGTCCTTTTCGACTCTCAACGTTACGAAGAGCGCTTCTCGTACCCGCCAAGCGCACTGGCATTGTACATGGCGCGCAAGCAAGGCGACACGGCGTGGTTGAAGGACGACCGCCATGTGAAGAACTTCTTACAAGCTGGTAAGAGCGCGGAGTATGAGGAGAAGATGCGTCCGTCGTGGAAGCTCAACGACGAGAACCTTTTTGGCGACGAGTTCGAGCCTGGAGACAACGGCATCCACGTGTTGGTGGAGCTGCCAGTTACGGTCAGATCACATCGTGTCGGTGTCAGGTGCCAACGTACGTGGTATCCCTGAGGAATCGCTGCTGTAATTGCTGACGTTGCCGCTGCTGTAGGACAGAGCACAGAAGATGGACCAGCCAGGCACAGTGGTATTTACCTGGCGTTTTGGTGGGCCTGGCGGTCATCATTTGGCTCTTTGAAGGGAACCCACTCGACGAAAAAGGATCTCTAAAGGATTCTGGCCGTTCACTTGAGTAAAGTATATGGGGGGGGGCGTTCTCGTCGACTCGTCGATTGCGTTGGTCCTGAGAGATGCGCTACCACCTTGGAAAGCTATTGAGCGAGTGAACTAGAGTCTTCTTGTTGGTAGAAAGGCGGTCGTCTCTCGGCCTCCCTACTTGGACTGCTTCTCTCTCTCTGTCTGTCCCCACACTCTTCAATTTGCTCCGACCTACTCCACGACAGATCACACCGACTCGACATGAATCCTCTGGAGATACTCAACCAGCCAAGGAGACTCCGTCCCGACACAACACACCGACTCGACATGGATCCCGTGGACAGACTCAACCAGTGCACGCGCCAAGGCCGCGTCGAGGGTATGCTGCTCTCGTCGGTGCCCCACGGACGCGTCGTGAGTGCGTACGGCGACTCCATCGCTCGCTCGGCTCCGCATCAGCCGACTGAGGTCGTGGACGCAGCCGTGACTGCGTCGTTTCTCGATCGCGTGGACATGCACCGCCACGCGTACGGATATCCCGACGCCTACGCGAACCAAGTGCAGGTCGAGAACATCTTCCACCAGTTCCTCATCAGCACCTACGAGTGGACAAGAGGGCTTCGCCATCCACAGCAGATTCGCTTTGATGAGCTAAACAACGTTCGCATCCACAGCCTCACAGGAGATCCATCCGTCGATGTGAGTGGCAGGCTCCAGCACGTCTTCCGCGTGCGCAATACGTTCCGTGGCGTGGCCGCCGTGGGCAGAGGACCGCTCGGCCCCTTGGTCGGTCGCTGTCTGATCGGACTCGAGATTATCTCGTCGATTGCTGAGTACGACGGACCGTTCTTCGCAGTCGCGTTCAACGGCAAGGCGTGGTGCACGATAGAGCGGCCTGCGGGCTACGAGCGTGGGGCTGCTGGGCTCCAGATCCAACGCCGTGAAGCCAACGTCGATTTGGACGATCCGCAGCAGCGAGACGCGTTCATCGTGAACCTCCGCCACGCTTTCATGACCGCAATCGAAGCGGAGTACTAGCCGAAGCCAAGCCGCACGAGAAGAGAAAAACCGGGCCGTCGACGCCCTGTAACCTGATTTTTCCGCATTTCGACTTAAAAATTAAGAAATTGATCGACTTGAAGACTTCCTTCCGAATGAGAAAGTCCACGGGACGTGGCGTTAGGCTGCCAACTGCCACAAGCCTTCGTTCGCGATCAGCGAGCAGCAAGTGCACTGACGATCCCTGCCGCCTCGATCTCACTCGCCATGCCGGACGCCGTGCCCGTGGAGCTTCCTGTCGAGCGACAGCATTTGATCGGCGGTGAGCTGCTCATATGTGCGCTGCTGGAGCTTGCAGTGGTTCGCGTTGCATATCGAATCGACCGCAACAAGCGCGTGCCCTACCTCTCCGCTGCTGCGTGGGCCATCGTGCTTGGCATTTTCGCACGTGAAGTGACTTGCTTCAACAGAGTCAGTCATGCGTCTGCCTAACGTGTGTTGATGCCTTTGACAGTCGGGTCTTCTGCTGACACTGATCTCGAAAGACGTATGTGATACTCCGAGCGCCATCGACCGTGGGGAGCAGGCAGATGATGACTATGTTGTTGATTGTAGCGAGCCAAGGATGTGGGACTTGACCCGCAAATCATCTTCTTTGGGCTGCTGCCTCCGATCATTCTCGAAGCTGGCTTCACCATGAAGCACCGTGGCTTCTTCGCGAACTTCTGGGACAGTTTCCTGCTGGGTATCGTCGGCACAGCACTCTCCACAGTCGCCATCGCACTCGCGCTCTTCTGGCTTGGCCGCACATCGCTGCTCTCGACAGCCCTAAGCCCCGCAGAGGCGCTGCAGTACGGCTCGCTGATCTCGGCCATCGATCCCATCGCCTCGCAGCTCGTGCTCCACAAGAGCCACGTGCCGTCGCTGCTGCCTGAGCTTGTCTTCGGCGAGCGCTCGCTCAACAACGCCTTCAGTTACGTTGGCATAGTTTCTTCGAGGTCTTTCCGCTTCTGCTCGTAACCGGATAGTTTGATTTTGTCTGTGTGCAGCGGTCGCGATCTTCAACCTCTGCCAGGAGAATGTACTGCGGGAGAACACGAGCATCTCGATCAGCAGTAGCCTCGAGATGCTGGCTTCACTTGCTGGGATCGGCGGTGGATCGATGTTGCTAGCTGCCCTGGTCGGCTACTCGTCGGCATATTTGCTGCGCAACTCGGACGATGCACTGAAGCAGCACCCGACGTACGAGATCTCGATCTTGCTGTTGTTCGCGTACGCGTCATACTTGGCGGGCGAGTTCTTCCACTTGAGCGGCCACTTGACGGTGTTTTTCAGTGGCGCGTTCATCCGCCACTACCACCTCCACAACATATCACACGCCAGCGCCACCACCTTCGAGCACCTGCTGCGGACCATGGCGTTCCTAGCCGAGAACTTCATCTTCACCTACCTCGGACTCGGTCTCTTTGCCTGTGAGGATCCCGTTGGTGTGGTCGCGTTCTTGACTGAGGTTTGATACCCGACGCCTTTTCTGCTTTGGTGTAGACTCCGATACGTTCACGTGGGACTGGCGCTTTATCGTCGTGAGCTTCAGCGTGTGTCTCGTCGTCCGTGCGCTCACAACGTTCCCGCTGTGCTACGCTGCTGGACTATGGCGCGTGCATCCGATTCCCTTCAGCTACATGGTCGTGATCTGGCTTTCGGGGCTGCGTGGCGCTATCGCGTTCGCACTGGCGCTCAACGTTCACGGACTCAAGGGCAACACGGACCACTCTGCGATCATCCGCAGTACCACACTGTTCACTGTGCTGTGCACCACCATCGTACGTCACCGTGTCCTGTCCTCTGAGCGAGTACTGGTTGGTCTCTGATACTCGCTGTTTTCGTAGCTGTTCACGCTGCTGATGGGCCCTCTCGTCGAGTGTCTTGGATTAGCGCACACGTGCGAAGCCCACGCAGAAGCACACCGCCCAAAGGAACAGACGCCACTCGTGCTCACGCCTGGCCGCGAGCAGGAGACCTCGTGGATCCGCGACGCGTGGAACGACTTCGACCAACGCCAGTTGCAGCCGCACTTTGGCCACGGCGGCGACCCCCACGATACCTCAGCCGATCCAGAAGAGCCACAGACGGGGTCGCCCTAGAGCACCCTTAGAGCGGCAGATAAAGCGTAGGGAGGGTGTTGTATCTTACCGTAGTGGCGTGAGCACGCGCTTGCGTTGATGGAGATTGATAGCCGCTGCGACAGCTTCCCGCACATTATCGTTGGTACTGAATGGAACTGGTTCATTGGCTCGATCAACCTCCGGCTCAGGAGCTGGCATCGTGTGGTAATCAGCGTCGGTCGAGTAGCGAATCGTGCCGAAAAAGCCCTGACGCGTTCGCAGCTTGTGGTGTTCCATGACGATGCCGTGCTCCACATAGCACGACGGCCGGAGGAAGCTTTTGTGTTTGACGCTGGTCTCCATGTAGAACGAATTGCGGATCAAACTGCGTGCCCGGATGGGCAAATTCAACAGCGTCTCGATTGGCAGTCGCTTGTAGCGTGGTGGCAGCTCCAGCGAAGCATCAGCAGGCAACACACTGGCGCTGCCAGGCTTGATCACTCTGTTCACAACAGTGGCCGAGTCCGTGCGGCTGATGGCCGTGGGCACTCGATGCCACCACGTGTAGTACACGTAGCGTAGCACCATTCGTAGCGCGATGCCCAAGACGCTCCATGCGAGAATGGAGGCCAGTGGTCCGTAAATGGTCCAGAGCACCGCTGGCGTTGTGGTCTGTAGTGTCTCGAGCGTCTCCGGGTACCCGTTTCCAAACGCTATGAACCCACCTTTCTCAAACGAGCGAAAGTCGGTGTTTCGCTGCATGTCCAGCCCGTACTTTATGCTGCCGATGGAAAACACACTCGCGCGCTTGGCGTAGGCCACGATGGAGGCGATGCTGAGCACTTCGAGAACCGTCACGTGGGCACGAGAGGTCACAGCAAACGCCAGGCGCTCAGTTAAGTACACGAACACGTTCCAACCGATGTTGACGAGGATGAGCGGCAAGACCCAGATGCGAAGCGTCGACAGGTACGCCTGCACTTTGCCCTGCAGCGACTCCGTCCACGTCCAGATGACCGAATTGGGTAGCACGAGCATCCAGGAAAGCGACTGGGAGATGAGCATGAGCAAAGCCAGAGGAGTACTGCGGAAGAGCGGACACGTGAGGATGGCGCGGTAGTCTTCGAAGGCAAAGGGCGCCTGGCTTGTGCCAACCCGTCGCTGCTCGGGCTTGGAAACCCAGATCTCGAGCAGTAGTGGCCAGAGCACGAGTCGCGCAATCTCCATGCTACTCACGAGATTCATGATCAGCAGCACTACATCGATGGCGATAGTGAACGTGTAGAGCATACCCAATGACGAGAAGTTGATCATCGTCTTGTGCTCAAGTCGGAGCCCACCTGCTGTTGGCTCCGCCACATCAAAGAGTGACAACGAATTCTGGCGGATGAGGAACTCCAAGCCCATGAGCTGCAGTGTGTCGCCTGTGAGCCACGCCTTGTTCTGGTGGAGACTGGCCAAGTTGGTGGCGAAGTGGCCGGCGAATGAGCTTTCGAAGCGCGACGCACTGCCACAACCGAAGATACTGGACGTGTAGTGGCCTGGAGTGTCATACACAAAGCCTTCAACACACGTCGTTCGGCTGAGTGAGGCGCCGCTGCGTGAGATCACGCCAAGCAGCTCGAGCAGTTCACTTTCGGCGTCCGAGTCCGGCAAAAGCGTCGGCGGACTCGTGGTTTTGAAGTTGAGGACCTCGTACTGGCCGCTGCTGCGCGAGGGGAACCGGATCTGCGCCTGCGTCTCGGCCATATTGTAGCGCAGCGCCAGGTTTTTCGTCACAGGCGAGCGGCAGATCACGGGCTTGCGATCGTTTCGTAGTAGACGACACACCGCCCACGCGACCGAGTCGGGACGCCCCGAGTTGGTGAAGATGAGCTTGGAGGCAAGGACGCTTGTGTTCGACCCAGTCGCACCCAACGTACAGTTGATTCCCATGGCGTGGAGAAAGAACGAGCTGTCGGAGAAAGGCAGCACGTCGTCACATTTCGACAAGAACGAGCTCCACCCCGAGAGCCGCGGCAGAAACGTCTGGCTGTCGATGGAACGGTTAAAGCTGATGGCCGCTGCGAGCGACGACTTGGGCTGCAGTGACTGTGACGCCACGGCCGAGAACGAGTACGAGTCGCTTGGCCCGATCCAACGCGTCTTGTACCAAAGATCGCGCACGTCTAGCACTACCATCGCTAGCATCACAGTGAAATCTAGCACGAGCGATGCCGCGAGCCAGCGGGGGCGGCGCGATGGTTTCGTGCTCGTTGTACTGGTGGCTGCATGTTGCTGTTGCTGCTCCATTTTCATCTGGAGACTTACTCTGGCTGTTGCTCCAGTGCGTGACTGTTGGAGAAGACGCCCTTTGTAGCCATGTCAGAATAGTACCTCCTGGGGGTCAGGGTGCCATGAACTGGAAGATGAGTCAGCGAAGTTGATAAGATCGGGATGTGGCTTCCGTCCGCATACAGTTCCCATGGTGAATTCACTATCTATATGAGCATGTAATACGTTCACCCGCACCTCTAGATCTTCACGCAGCTTCATATCAGGACAGGCGCGTCGTGTGCAGGCACTTCATACACTTGTACGCCTTAGCTCCGGCCGGCAGACTCAACAGAGTGCTGCAGTTCTGACAACGCATCACTTCTTGTGCTACAAAAGAACAATCAGCATCAGTCAGCAACCACGAAAGCAACCGCTTCGGGATCCGCATTGCGAAACGTACTGGTGTTGGTCGACAGCTTGGAGACGCCTTGGCACTGCGGACACTTGACGGCCGTCGCGCTGCTCTTCACAATCAGGTGCTTGCTGCAGTGGCCACACGTCACCATCTTGGTGTCCTTAATGTCCAGACTGGAGGAACCCTTCGTGAGAGTGCGAGGCAGCGCCGAGTTCGATCGCGATGGTGCCGGGGGTGGTGGAGCCTGGAACTCAGCTGGCGGTTCATCTTGTGACGAGATCAACGACGTGGCCGACGTTTTGCGCACCACGACTGGCGATGAGCGGCAATGCGGACACGTGACTTCCGCGAGCTCGACGCCTTGCGGCAGGAACAGCACACGGCTGCAGTTGCCGCACGGGAATGGCGTCGTGTCTGGCTCCTTCGATTCTTCCATTCTCGCTTGGCCTCGGCCGTTCTGAACGGGGCTGGGGCTTCTGTTCGCGGCAGCATTGGCAGTTCCTTCCACACCGGCGGCTTGGTGGCACGACCTGCACGTCGTTGAAAGCGGATTCTGGCCAACTGGAATGGTGACCGATTCCGTGCATTGCACACAGCGGACAGTGTACTCGCTGGTCGGGCCGTTGGTCGCGTTGCTGATGGAATGCTGTACCTTTGCCACTGTGGTACTCGAAGTCGGCACTGCGGTAGACGGATCAAGGCCGAGCAAACTCTGAATCTTGCGCACCACGGTTCCGTAAGATCGGAACTGTGGCTGAGTGCCTAGTTGAATCAGTGCCTCTCGCAGCTTCTCGAACTGTTCACACTGGTACACGTGGGATCTGGTCTCCGAATTAGAGCATGCGCGTCGCAAAGCCCCGAGTGGTGCGATCAGGTCGAGGTCGTCCTTCTCGAACTCCACGGCACGAAGGAGAACGTACAGCGACAGATCCACGATCCACACGTTGTCTCCGCCACTCGATGCAAGACGCGTGGAAGATCGCGAGTGCAACGCGTTCACGGTATCAAGTAGCGAACTCATCACTTCAAGAGAGAACTGCGACGTCTTTGGTGCTGCGACGCCGTGCTCTTTGAGCAGAGCGTAGAGTTTGGTTGCGGCGGATGAGGACACGACCAGTTCATCGTTCTGGAGAAGCGTAGAGAGGCCTTGGCATGCCTGAGCAATCATATCAGCGGACTGGTGGGTTGGGAAACACCGCACCACACTTGTAAACAAAGCGAGCACCCTCACAGCGATATCGCCTGCAGATTCCGCATTCTCTTCAGAGGAGTTGGACGAGATTGCCGCACACTCGAGAAGCGGGATACCAGCGCTCATGAGCTTGCGGTATTGGATCACTGATGTCTCGTCAAGCGAACCGGTCGTGATGTCCTCGCGATCTATCCACGAAGTGAACCACTCGAGAAAGCCTACGATCGGCTCCAACATCTTGGTCGTCTGGAGGATCTGCTCGCGCTCTTCATACACACCTGCCAGCTCAAACACCAGCGAGCAGATGCGCGAAACGACTTCGACCTTGGCTGCGTCAGCGCTGAGATAATCCTTGCCCCCACTGGTCAACTCATTTGCGAACAACGATAGACCACGTTCCAAGCTCGAGAGGAAGATGTCGCTCTCCATCAGCGCCTTCTTCCCGTCCACAGAGCACCCGAGAATGGACTCAAACAGATCCAATGAGTTCTGTGTGTCTTCCACAGTCGGCTCCGTTGTCTCGGGAATGATCACCGACAGCAAAGTGCTCACACCGTTCGATCTCACGACTCGTTGGATGTCGTGCTCGAAAAGCATGATCAGAAGCGTCTTCGCGTCTGACCGGATGGCTGCTCGGATGAGTTCATCGCTGCCGCCATCATCCGTCTCGTTGTCGTCAGCATTCTGCTCTTCCATGAGCTTCATCACCGTCTCGATAGCGCCCTTCTTGACGAGCTTCACACTCAGCTCCTTGTTCTGTGCCTGGCTAATCAAAAACTGAAGCACTTGCGGCAAATACCGAAGCTCTGGGCGCTGTTTTCCCTTCAGGAGCCCCAAGAAGTACTCGGTGATTTCCACGAGAAGGTCCTTCACGTCGCGTGGCAACGAAGACGCGTCCATTGTCGCCAAAAACCCGGTCAACAAGTCGCAGCGCTTGAAAACTCCACTGGCATTCGTAGTGATCTTGGTGTCCACGATCTGTTGTCCCATCATCGTCACGAACAACACGTCGCGCTGGACTTCGGCAAGCTTGACCTGCTCGTAGAACTTCTTCCGGATTTCTTCGTTCACGGCGTCGTGAAGTAGATTCACTGCATTTTCTTGGTGACGTTCAGTTCCCTTCTGCATCCAGTAGACGAGTGAGACCGCCCCATCGACAGCAACGCGTCGCATTTGACCTTCGTCGAAAGTCGTGTCGTTCTTCAACAGCAGTGCGAGGGCCAGCAGACCGACGACCGAAGTACGAGGATCCAAATCCACGAAGAAATCCGTGAGCATCGTCACCAACGTGCTACGCTCCATTGGCGACAGCCCTTCCGTCAGCTTGGTTGGCTGCGCAAACACGACTTCAGTGAGCTTCCGCGCCACCGTCACGCGCACAGACGACCGCTTGGCGACCACCATGACTCGAAACAGCCTCTCGATGTTGGCGCTTTCTACCAGATCCACCCACAGCGGACACGTCGCGAAATCGGAATCCACCAGGTTGGCAACCACCTCTTCCGCGATCATTGACACTTCTTCCGCAGGGGACTCCACGTTTTGGATGATGGCGCGCGGAAGCACAGAGCGGTGGTCGTACAGCGTTTTGCGGAACTCAAGTGGATCACTCGACAGGTTGACGATGATGCGTCCAGCGAGGCGGGCGATTTGCTGCTGCGCGGGCTCGAGTGTGTTGTATCTCGCGTGTGTATCCTCGTAGATCTCCACAAGAGCACTCAGCGCTGGCCCGGCTTCGAGCGCGAGAAGGCGGATGCGGCGATTTTGCGTGAGAGCATCCAGCACTTCCAGGATGCGGATAACCGTCGACGTCTCGAACTTTGCATGGCGCTTGAGCAGCTGGAGCAATGCGGTGTGAACCCCAGAGCTGATTGCCATGTTCGCGATCGAAGCGTTAGAAATCTCGTGGATAAGTTCTTCCAATACATGGAAGCTGTCATCAAAGACACCTCGCACTCGGTTATCGGCTGGAACGCTGGTACCTTCTTCCGTATTGGCTGCGGCAGTTGCAGCGGTCATAGCAAAGCTGGGAAGCACATCCACGAGCGCGTGCATGAATTCGAGTCCAGTGGTTGCTGATTCCACCGTGTACTCCGAGAGAAAACAGTCTTTCCACACGCGATGGCCGATGAAGACACGCACGATGCCGATACCTGCAGCCATTCGCGTTTCGTTTGTCGGACCGGCAACCAGGTAATCGGTCACAGCGTTGATGATGCTCTTGACGTCGTCCCCCTGCAGCATCGCGACGTGAGACACGGAGCTCTTAAGCACGACGTGAAGCAGCTTGAGCATGGTGTAGCTGGTTTGCTTCATCGAACTATCAAGCACCTTGAAGCCGACTGTCCACCGACGCAAGCATGTACAGAAGCCGCGCAACAGACCCTGGTCGATCATGCGTGACATGAGTTCCATACCACCATCAAATGAAAGACGAAGACACCGCAGGGCATCGAGTCGAACATCATCTGGAGTATCTGGAGACGTCGCCAAGGTCATCAGGCCTGGGAAGTGAGCTGCACTCGCCACGTGTTCTCGAAATCTCTCGAAGAGGTGCACTTTTTCGGCTTCTGTTGGCTCCACAATGGGAAGAACAAGGTCGTCCATTGAGCCGATTTCTGTGATGAAGCCCAACAAGTTCAAGCTGCTAGCCTTCAGTCGCTGGTCGCGACCACCCGCGAGGACGAAGAGCGTGTCCAGCACACCGACATGAACCACACGACCACTTTCAACCAGAGCACGGAAGAAACGCAGGCCAGAGACACGATTCTCGTCCGGAGGCGTCTGAAGCAGGCGCTGAAAGAAATCGCAGGCATTCTTGTCATCGGCCAAGGTTCCGAAGAGTGACGGCTTGTGCTCGCACATGTTCATCAATGATTGTGCTGCGAACGGGATCAAAGTTGACTTTCTGGACAGCAGAAATGCTGACAGCGCTGGGATGCACTCGAGGGATTCGATCAGGTCCACGTAGTCTCCTCCATGTGGACGATCCGTGAAGCACTTGATGATGCCAATGAGACTTTTCTGGAAGTTGATCTCGCCTGTGAATTGATTCGGCCCGAGCACACAACCCTTGAGCTTGTCAACGATGAGCTGGACGACATTCTGCTCGTAAAGCAGCCGCAAAATATCGACGCCTTCGGGCTGTGGGATCGCTGACGTCCACGTCGCGCAGACGTTGTAGAGCACCTCGGCCACAATCGCGCAGTCATCTTCGAGATCCACCAAGATGAGAATCTCTTTGAGGAACTCCGGTTGATCGGGCAGGGTGACGACAAACGACAGTTCTTGGGATACACGCAACAGCACTTGGAACGCCAGCATGCGGTTTCGGTGGTCGTGACGTCGAAGAACGGAAATAAACGATGGAATCGATCCATGCGGCACTTGGGCAGCACCTCCAATCGTCGCGACCATGGATGCATTCGTCAACCGCTGAAGGTCGAGAAAGTGCATGCATTCACAGAGGGTCGTGAGAATAGCCTCAAGCGTCCCATCCAGTGCTTCTTCTTCCATCGCGGCGGCAACTGCACTTTCGCGGTTGTCATCCCTGAGCACGTTCTCCGCTCGTAACTTCAACAAGTCTTCCAAGAGGCTCGACAGCAGTGGGATGCTTCCCTGTTCTGCTAGCTCCTGGGTGTTCTCCGGGTTGTCCAAGACGTACTTCTTCAAACACCGAGCAGCCTCGACACGAATGTCCATCGGTGAATACGAGTCGGACGCGATCATTTCGCGAAGTCGATTTCCACCACCAGCGACACGCAACGCGTTTTGGCTGCTTGGCGATCGGCACACGTGGAAAAACAGCCGCAACGCCCTCTTCTCGACGTCTGAGCGGAGTGGTCCGCCGTGCTGTTGCTCCAGAACGCGGCTTCCCACCATCTTCACGAGTAGCGCACATGCGTTGACGTGGACGAACGCTTCACCGGCTGCCAGCTCGTTTCCTGCGCTGTTTTCGAGCGCCATGAGGCTCCCGAGCATCTCCAGCGCTGCCTTCTGGAGCTCTTCGTTGTTGGTGTTGAGGAGATCACAAAAGGATGCGACACCACCAGCAGCTTCGATATCATTGAGCTGCGCGATGCGGTGCATCCCCATTCCCGAAAACGTCTCTTCGCGGCCAGCCTTGAACGCGCTCGCAAGCTGCATCAACTGGTCTTGTTTCTGATCGATTTCACACCACCCCAGTGAGTCACTCTGCTCAAAGAAATCCAACAACAGGCACAAGGAGATCTGCGTACTTCAGCAACGCTGACTGAGTCGTCATTCAGCAAGCGACGCAACCCGACGATGCTGACAAAATCTCCAACCACAGCATTTCGACTGCAGCGCACACAGACCGACACTTTCTGCTCGTACACAGCGCCCACGAGCGGCAGTACTATCTTGTTGGACGTGCATTCGCCACAGAAGATCTCTCCACACAGACGACAGTGGTGCTACACGACACGAAACACACAACAACGTCAGTACCACCACATGATTCACTCCTTTCGCTATAACAACACCACGTACGCGTCGCCGGAGCACGCCAAACTTGGTATTGCAGTGCGTGCATAGCGGCGTCGAGTCGTCGGGCGCCAGTGGTGGCGCGTAGTACTTTCGACTCGGCTGGAACGGCTCCATGGACGCCGTGTTTGCGCTGAACGCGGACGGCGACTCGCCACCGGCGTCACTGAAGCCCGTGGGAGACGGCGGCAACTCCAGATCCGACTCCTCTGCCTCCGACAGTGCTCGTGCGTACGTGACCGCGTCCGCGAACGTGTTGGTATCAAGGATTCCCGTAAGTCCGATGGTCAGCGACGGGTCCTCGGCGGGGCTTTCCTGGTCGTACTGGGACATCGAGAATGACTCCGTGCTCGGTGCGTCGCCGATGAGGCCGAGTCCTTTATACGCCGACGAGCCACGCGCCGCAGGCTTGCTCTGCACGGGCGATTGCTCCCTCGCCTCGCTTGCTCGACCGTTGCTACTGGACGCGCTGTTGGGCTTCGTACGCGGATCCAACCACGTCGTTGTGCGCGTGTTGTGGTCCACGAAGTACACGCGCCCCTCCGCGTCCTTCATCTCCTGCCATCCGGCCGGCAGGGGCTCGCTCGTGGGCAAATGCCACGACGTCTTCAGTTTGCACACAACAAGTCAGTACATTTGGTGGGGTTGCGACGCCCACAAGCTGCACCGCACCTCGCGAGTCGCGTGGTTCACGTAGAAGACGCGTCCGTGCGAGTCGCGCACGCGCTCCCATCCTCCACGCAGCGCCGTCGCCATCTTACGTCGTCGCGAAGCGGCCTCTACGTTGGAGCTTAGGTGCTTTCTTCTTCCCGTCGCGAGTGCCAAATGAGATGCACGAAGTCATCATGGCGACGCGTGTATAGTATACGATGCTTAGTGGCCAAGATCGCCAGTGTCCGGATACTAGTAAATGGCGAGATCCATCGATGTGTATAGTTGTTTGTTGAAGCCATCATTCCTGGCTTTCACAACGTGACGACAAAGGCAACCAACGAAAAATTGTTCGAAATCCAATCCATTTGGGAAAACGCCAACGAATATGGAGATGACGATGAGCATGGAAGCGCGGCTGATGTGCATGGAGGAGAAGATGGACACGCTCACGGGGAATGTGGACAGGCTGGCGGATGTGGTCGTGGCCCGGGTACTGCGTGCGCTGGACGCCACGGAGCGCGCGCCAATGGTGCTCACGACGCGGCAGCTGCAAGCCGCGGTGCGTGCGGCCATGGACGGCAACAGCAAGACCAACGGCAGCGAGAACGGCAAGCGAAAGCGGTCAGTGCGTGAGGAAGCGAGAGGAGGAGATGAAGGAGAGGAGGACGAAGCGGTGGGGGTAGTGACGCCGCCGACGGTGGCGAAGAACAAGCCGCTCAAGGCTGAGGAAACAACGGCAACGCAGCGCGTTGAACTTGACTTGACGATGCCGGGATCGTTCTCCCTATCGACGCTGGATGCTGCGATCTATCCGCAGGCGCAAGTGGCTCCGTTCACGCCAGTACCGGCTCCGAAGAAGCCCTCGCTGCCGAAGCAGCCGGCCAAGCAGCCGCAGTTCCCAGCGAATACGGCAGTGCGTCGGTCGGTTACAGTTGCTCCTCCACCGCCACCATCGACAGCGACTACCCTCACGCGACCTGCTTCGAAACCCGTGCCTCTACGCCCTCACATCGTGACGCCGCCTCCGCCGCCAACACTACAGTGTCCGTCGAGACCAGCTCCTCCGTCAGCCCAGGCTACTCCAGTCGTCAGCGGACGGCTATATCTGTGGGGCAACGCGTGGCACAATCTGCCAGAAGACTACGAGTTCCCGAAGATCTCGCTCGAGCTCATGTGGCGCCAGTGGTGCTGTGGTGACAGCGAGCTCAGATGCCTCCCGCTTCGCGACGTCCAAGCGAGCGACGTGACATCGACTAACAACCGCAAGCGGCTCTCGGATCTCAAGTACATCATGAAGTTCATCGAGCAGCGACTGCAGGAGCATGGCGTGTGGAAGGAATCGCCGAGTGAGATCGAGGCCGACCAGATGCTGATCGCTGTGCGGGGCGAGTTGTTCCCGGACATGGTGACGAAGTGCGGGCTCAAGCGCGGCGCCGAAGGACTCAAGTGGCACTCGGCAGTCACGTTGCTACGCACCGCCCACAAGAAAGCGCGTACCGAGTGAGTTTCGATGTCTTCATGTTGGCGTTTTAGGGGCAATCTAGTTGGATTTCATAGAGTTATACACGCTCATTTGGGTAGCAGCAGCGGCGTGTCCTCCATCATGGCTTCGACGTCGACGGCCTTGTTGTCCTTCGATCGATCGACAGCCAGCCGCGCTTCCAGTTCCCAATCGGTCTTGAAATACGCGTGGTAGAAGCCAATGGCCGACGTGACCACGTATCCGAGGATCATGCCGATCCAGATCCCCATGAGCCACTGCCGGCCCTGGCACAGACCCAAAACGTACGCCGTGGGCACGCCGATGCCCCACGAGCCCACGATGAACGCGATCATGATGGGCACTGAGCGAGCTTGCGCTTCGAGGATGATCTGTTCGCGGCCAAAAGGATACATTAGCAAACATTACATGGCATAGAGAAGACAGAGACGGCGACGTACCATCGCGTAGCAGAAGAACGACAAGAAGACGTAGCCCACAGCCGCCAAGGGCACGATCTCATGGAACTGGAGCAGCACGGTCGGGTCATCTGAGAACAGACGACCGAGTTTGTCGCGGAAGACCACCATGATCGTGGACGTGCCGACCGCAGCGACACCAACACAGATTCCAGCAATAGTCGCAAGCGCACGTGCTAGCACAGCGTGTCCAGCACCGAGTTGCTTGCCAATGAGGGTGATTGAAGCATCGAGAAGACCGTAGATGGGGCTCGTGGCGAAGAAGAACAGCTCCATCATCGAGTTGTGGGTGCCCAATTGGACTTCGCCGATCTTGGCGGCGAACAGCGCCATGGTCTGGAGCTGCGCGTTCTCGAACAGGTTACCAGCTGCCAGTGGGAAGCCGATAGTCATCAGCATCTTCAGGTTGCTCATCTTGAGGAAATGACGCTGCCAGGTCCACTGGGCGTGCGTCTTGCGGTCAAAATTGCGGTACACGTGCATGTAGTAGTAGTACCCCACGAGTCGCACCCACATCGCGATGGTTGTGCCAAGCGGACAGCCGATGAAGCCGAGCTTGGGCAGTCCAAACGAGCCGTGAGTGAGTCCAGACGCCAAGAAGAAGTTGAGCAACACCGTCACGCCATTGATGGCCGTCGTGGGCAGCACGATCTGCTGCGACTGGTAGAAGATG
>JAADVL010000515.1:0-22980 GCA_023334995.1 Pythium sukuiense | reverse complement strand
CCCCCACACACACACACACATACACACACACACTTTGCATAAGAAACCTCTTCCGACTGAAATCCGCGTGAAGAAACCTACCGCGAAGGCAGCTCGAAGATCGCCTTCGGTGATGTCACCCCGCTTGAAGAGCCGCTGGTTCATCATCGTGACAAACTCGAGGAACGAGATCTTGCCGTCGCCGTCCAGGTCAGCCTCACGCATGATTGCATTGACTTCCTCTCTGCTCATCAGTCATACACACACAAAGATCCGTGAGTATGCGACTCATGCGTTCAGCAGGCCAGAGGACCATGCCTACTTGTTGAGATGCTGTCCAAGTGCAGTCATCACAGCCAGCAGCTCCTCCTTCGTGATATCCCCCGACTCGTCCTTGTCGAACAGCGAAAACGCTTCTTTGAACATGTCCATGTTGACCGTCGTTGTTCGCTGTACCTGGCTTGGGTCTTCTCCCGTAGCTTTGACTGAGCCAGCCTTCTTCGTCGCCTTCGGCTTTGCCTCAAATTTGGCATGCTGCATACCCATGATCACCGTTAGGATGTTGGCTCGAAGCTTCTGCAGTCGCTGGTAAGACAGCAGACGCTGTGCGTGCCCATCAGGCAGCGGGGTGGTCGCAGGTGTATCCCCCAGTAGCCACGGGTGTGCAAGTGTCTGCCTCGCGCTGGGTCGAGTGGCGGGATTCGGGTCCAACAGCTTGGCGAGGAACTCCTTTGCGTCCGCCGACAGGCTCTTGTACCATTGATTGGAGACTGTGGGGCCACGGAACGTAAGAATCACCTATCTCTGTGGATTCAAGAACCACAGGACCCACCATCATACTCGCCCCTGGCGATCTGAGTGACGATCTCAGCATCGGACCGGTCACCGCGTGGGTCAAATGGATGCACCCCAGTGAGTGTAATGTACGCAATCACACCGAACGCCCACATGTCGGCGCTTTGGTTCTGAGGCTGCCGCCGGATGATCTCGGGTGCCCAGTATGCACTGTCAAAGAGTACAAACGTCAGCCAAGATGCGCAATTTGCTGGTCGATTGGACGCCTCACATGGTGCCGCTTGGGTGGGTCTCGACGAAGTGTTCACCAGGAGCAACTCGCTTGCTGAGCCCGAAATCCTGTGCACACAAGTCATTGTGAGCGCTGTGCAGCTATAGTAATAGCCGTCCACTCTCGCGACGTACAGCGAGCTTCAAGTCAGCACCGGCAGACTGGTTGGTCAGCAATACGTTCTCGGGCTTGAGATCACGATGACTATGGTCCACAATCCCACATATTCAGATCAGCAACATTGCGTGCTAGAATCAACTGCGGTAACTGACCAGACGCCCATGGAATGGATGTACGCGAGCCCGAGACAGATATCCTGCAGCAGGCGACTGGCGTCCCGCTCCGAGATCGAGCCCATGTCCACGATGTAGTCGAACAGCTCACCGCCTTCGACCAGGTCCGTGAACATGATCGTCTCCTTTTTGAGATGCAACACATCATGGAGCCCTACGATGTTGCGGTGCTTGCCCAAGTGCTTCAAGATGGCAATCTACAATCACCGTATTAACCTCCTTGCCTTCAGTAGACCGTGCCCACAGCTCATCACATACTTCCGCTTCGATGTCGGCCATGGAGCAAGATTTTGGGTCAAAGATCTTGGCAGCGAGCTGCTCATTCGTCTTCGTATCTAGCGCGAGACGCACGACCGAGAAGCCTATCGACCACAGCCAGTCGTCATGTTAAACCAGCGCCACGGACTCCATCCGTTGCCGTCCTTCCCGTACCTCCTCGCCCGAGCTCCTTGTACAACACATAGCGATCCCTCTCCTCGCGACGCTGCTGCGTCAGACACTGCGCTGGCGTCTCCGCCTCCCTTGTGAACGCCACAGCGGCAGCCAGTGACGCGGCAAGCGCTGTGGCACCCCAAGCGTTAAACGGCGAGTCAGCGAACACCGCGACGCTGGTCATAACACCGGCCTGGCGGCTCGCACTGCGTGCCACAATCATGCTACGCGTGCTGTTGAACAAGCGACGCATTTGAAGACTCGGAGGCATCGCTGTTGACGCCGCTACAGCCTCATACACGCGCTGCCGGCCCTGCGCCACACGCCGCATTTTCAGGATGGAGCTCTTCGAAAAAGTCAGATGCGTTTGAAGACGACCAATGGTACCTAATTATGGGTACACTGTGTACCCGATATTTGGTACATTATCCAATATGTCTCTTCATGACCGGATCCACAATCGCAATGGGCACGACGTGGAGCCGCTGGCTTGAGAGCGGCGCGTTCGACAAGAAGCGATACGTTGACGCTGATGCGCAGCACGCCTTCTACTCGTCATTGGAGCTAGCTGTTGCAACCATTGAGAGTGCTGTAGTCGATGAACAAGGCAGCGTTATCGTTGGCGCGAATGCCTCGGCCAACGACGATGACCAGGCGATCGCACAGCTCCAGTACGTGCTGGAGAACTGGGCGCGAGAAGCAGGGACGCTGTATGATCGCGTGGGCGATTTTCCACTGATCTTGCCGATGCCGAGCGAGCTGCACACTCGCTCACAGGCTCCGACCAGTGACAAGCCCAAGCCTGTCGACGTAGTGTTGAGCCAGGACGAACTGAAGCTCGCT
Source organism: Pythium sukuiense (assembly GCA_023334995.1). Classification (NCBI taxonomy): domain Eukaryota; phylum Oomycota; class Peronosporomycetes; order Pythiales; family Pythiaceae; genus Pythium; species Pythium sukuiense. The sequence continues at coordinate 20,367 of JAADVL010000515.1, read as the reverse complement.
GCTGTCAGTGGGGACAAGCTCGCGACCTCAGAGCGAGTCTTCAAAGCCATGAGCCAACTTGCACAGAAACTGCCAGAGAACGAGCTGCTCCAGATTCTTGGCAAGTATCCTCGTCCTGTGCGGCTGTTTGTCTCTCAGCGAGTCCAGGCGAACCTGGACGCGGACACACCGTTCCGTCTTCTTGAGCAAAGAGGCCAGTCAGCGCGAGCAGCTTTCCATGTGGGTAAACTGGCGTACGGAGAAGAGGCGTTTGTGAAGAAGATGGGACGACTGCAGGAGACGGCGGCACTCCTGCAGCGAGCCGAGCAGGCCCCCGAGACTTCCACTGCTGACCGTGCGACAGCTTCTTTCAACCGTGTGATGACGGAGGAAATGATCGAGCTCATCGATACACAGAACCGCCTCGAGAATCGGCTTGGCATCATGCATCTCATTGGCAGCTCTGTGATCGAGACCGTCGACAAGCTGCTCACCATGTTCCCAATCTACCCGACCGCGCTACGGACCTCTGTCGAGTTTGCGAGGGATTTCAACGTGCACCCGAAGCAGTTCTGGTGGTGTTTGATACGGAATCTCTCTCAGACAAACCAGTGGTTCACGCTGTTCACGCTGAGTGCGGTGGTGCCGCCACCGGTTGGACTGATGGCGGTCGCAGAGGCACTTGTGGACGCCCAACGAGTGGACTTGGCAAGTGACTTCGTCGCAACCATCACGTCAGACAGTCAACGAGACGCTGTGGTAGCGTTCCTCGAGTCCCATTTATCATCCGAACCACTCGACGTCGATGGCCAAGACGAAGATGCGCGGTGAGCTCGTCAGTTGTTCACACGTCGCAAGTTGCTTTGAGATGTAATCAAGTATCATATTATACAGGTTTCATGCCTTCTCAACATCGGTCCTCACCAAAGAATCGATTACCAGAGGTCAATATGGTTGAAGTTGGCCCGTAAAAAACCTTTTTTTACCTTTTACCGTGTTCACACTCTGAGTGTAATTACCAAGTTGAGCTTGTCAGCGACCGGCACCAGATGCTACCAATGACCGAGTGGATCCTCCCACTATGAGCAGCTCCTGACCTCCTCGACTCGCGGCTGCCTGTAGACGACAGCGCCTCGCTCCTCCTACGTCATTCCGCGTGCTGCCGCCTCTCTCATCGTGAACCATGCTGCGCTTGAAGGGCGCCATCCCACGCGCACTGCTGCGTGACGCGGCCGCCAAGGCCTCGCTGCCGAAGCCGTCGCAGCGGCTCTTCTCCACGGCCTCTCTCGAGTCGCTCGCGCTGCGGTCCATGGCCACGGCCTTCCGTCAGTACGGCCACTTGGAGGCCGACATCGATCCGCTTGGTCTGCGCAAGCCTAAGCCCGTGAAGGACCTGCAGGCTGAAGAGTTCCAGGCGCTGCTCCAGCAGACTACGAGTGGCCAGGCTGCGTACGAGCGCCTGCGCGCCAGCTACTGTGGCAAGATCGGCTTTGAGTTCGAGCACCTGTCGAACCCAGAGGAGAAGCAGTGGCTCGCAGACGCCGCTGAGTCGCTGGATGCCAAATTCCCGGTGCAGCCGTCGGACATGCGCAATGCGTACACGAGCATGCTCATGGCGGACGTGTTTGAGAACTTCATGGCCAAGAAGTTTTCGTCTTTCAAGCGCTACTCGGGCGAAGGTGCCGAAGCCATGATGCCTGCCGTGCACACGGTTCTTCAGTCGGCGGCACTCACTGGCATCTCGGATGTTGTGATCGGTATGCCGCACCGCGGTCGTCTCGCCATGCTCGTTGGACTGCTCGACTACCCTGCGCACAAGCTCTTCTACAAGGTCGGAGGCTACACGGAGTTCCCGATGGGATACGAAGGCGTCGACGACGTCACGTCGCACATTGCTCAGTCGGTTGACAAGCAGTACGGTGACAAGAAGGTGCACGTGTCACTGCTCCACAATCCGTCGCACCTGGAGATCATCAATGCTGTCACGACCGGAAAGGTGCGCGCCAAGAACGACGCTGGTGCGAATGCCATGGGCTTCATGCTGCACGGTGATGCGGCGTTCTCGGGCCAGGGCTGTGTGCCTGAGGGTCTCTCGCTGTCACAGTTGCCGAGCTTCAAGACCAACGGCTCGGTGCACCTGATCGTGAACAACCAGGTCGGTTTCACCACGACCTACAAGGATGGTCGCTCCACGCGCTACGCATCCGACATTGCCAAGGGCTTCGAGGCGCCTGTGCTTCACGTGAACGGCGAGTCTGTGCACCACGTGATCCAGGCCACGCGTCTCGCCGTGGCGTACCGCAACAAGTTCAACAAGGACGTTGTGATCGACATGATCGGCTACCGTCGCCACGGCCACAACGAAGTGGACGAGCCGCGCTTCACGCAGCCAGTCATGTACGACGCCATCTCCAAGGCCGGACGCTTCCCGATCAAGTACTCGCAGGAGCTCCAGGAGACTGGACTCGTGACTGCCGACGGTGTGCAGAAGCTCTTTGACCGCTTCAACAACCACCTCGAAAGCGAGTTGAAGAAGGTCACGGATGGCTACAAGCCGACCGAGATCGACGCGTTCAAGGGCAAGTGGGCCGACATCAAGCAGCCGCGAGCCACCGAGCTATACGAGCAACCAACGACCGGTGTCTCCGTCGACCGTTTGCTTGACGTCGGCCTCGAGTCCGTGAAGCTGCCCGCGAACGTGCAGGTCCACGATCGTCTGCAGCGCAGCCACATTGAATCCCGAAAGAAGATGCTCTCAACCAACGGCCGTGACGTCAGTGAGGTCAAGGTCGACTGGGCGACCGCTGAGGCTATGGCCTTCGGTACACTGCTGCAGGAAGGTCACGGCGTGCGTCTCGCCGGCCAGGACTGTCGTCGTGGCACGTTCTCGCACCGCCACGCGGCATTCACGGACCAGTCAAGCGAGGATCTGTACTTCCCATTCAAGCACATGGCCTCGTCCAAGGCCAACTTCAATGTGATCAACAGCAACCTATCGGAGCTCGCGGTCATGGGATTCGAGTACGGCTACTCGTGGGAGGACCCTCGCAACCTCGTTCTCTGGGAGGCCCAGTTCGGCGACTTTAACAACGGCGCACAGATCGTGATCGACAACTTCTTGAGCTGTGGTGAGTCCAAGTGGATGCGCCAGACTGGCCTCACGCTGCTGCTGCCACACGGCTACGATGGTGCCGGCCCGGACCACTCGAGCGGTCGTCTCGAGCGCTTCCTGCAGCTCGTGGACACGCCGGCTCTGGACCACGTCTCGTCGGCGTCCAAGACTGACTTCGACTGGCGCGACTACCAGCACAACACGAACATGATCGTCGTGAACATCACGACGCCTGCCAACTACTTCCACTTGATGCGTCGCCAGCAGCTTCGCTCGTTCCGCAAGCCGCTCGTGGTCATGGGTCCGAAGACGCTGCTGCGTCTCGCCGACGCGACCTCGAGCATTGAGGAGCTCGGTCCCGACTCACAGTTCCAGCCTGTGTACAGTGACGTCTCCATCGCCAAGCCGTCCAAGGTTAAGAAGGTCCTGTTCTGCTCGGGCAAGTTCTACTACGACCTCGTGCGTGAGCGCAGCAAGCGTCTGGGCGAGAAGGAAGCCCAGGAAGTCGCGATTGTCCGTGTTGAGGAGCTCGCGCCCTTCCCGTTCGAGCAGATCGCCGCGGAGATGGACAAGTTCGACCACGCGAAGAAGGTCGTGTGGGTCCAGGAAGAGCCTCTGAACCAGGGCGCGTGGCTGTACACACGTCCTCACTTGGAGAAGGTCGTGAGCAAGAAGGCACTCCCTGTGGAGTTCATCGGGCGCGATAGTCTGGCGGCGTGTGCTGTCGGTCTCTCCAAGCGCAACGCGCAGCAGAGCCAGGAGATCTTTGCTCAGGTCTTTGATCAGTAAAAGTCGCATTAGTCGCATGAGTGGGAGGGAATCCTTCCAGTGATGGCCAAGATACAAAATCTTCAACAAGATCAAGTTAGATGGACGTGTGTGAACTTCACACTGTGAAGTGAAGCTGCTCATTCATTTATGCAGCACTCTGAGCCAAGATTGCACTGATAAACTGATCTTGGAGTGGCAAACCCGCTGGTCGGACGTGATCACGGTGTAGCTTCTCAGCTAGAAGCTGCGCAAGCTTCCACTTGCCACTTTTCACGCTCAGCAGAAACAGTTGACACTCTGGCGACGCAGCGGCTTCAGTCGCCGAATGCAGCACACACCACGCTGACATATCGTGGACGAGAGGCAGATCCGACGGTATTGATGAGACGATAGTAGCCAGGGCATGCTGCTGCTTCTCAGAAAGCACTAGAGCAGGTGTGTGAACTTCTACGGTGGAGACTGCGACTGGAGGTGGGGGGACGTCGTGGGTATCTCGCTGACTGCAGTCGTCGTCGGCGTCCCAATTGTCTACGCTTGCAAGACCAGCGGACCCAATGCCGACTACAGCGACTTCATCGTGGTCCCCTCCATCCACGTCGTCAGAAAACTCGAGGTGGAGATCCATTGCCGCTTGCTGCTCTTCATAACTCTCCTCGGTGTCGTCTGTTGCGTCATCTTCAGGACCAGCATCGTGGTCGTCATCCGCTTCAAGATCTTCCGCTTCAAGGTGTTCGCTCTCGTCGACGTGCAGGTTTGGAGACGACGCATTAACGGTCTCTTCACCAACTTCAAGCTGAATGCTGGCATTCGGATCACGATCGAGGACTTCCTCTTCCCCCTGCTCGTCATAAGCAGCTTCCACATCTTCGTCTTCTTCATCGTCCTCATCTTCGAGAGTTTGGTGTTGCGCATCTGCTTCGATATCGTCGTGCTCGTCACGACTGCATAGTGGAGACGCTTGATCAACACACTCGTCTGCCGCACTGTCCTCGATTTCTGCCGAAACATCGTGTGCCTCGTCGTACTCGTCTTCATATTCTTCTCCCTCTACACCGACTTCCTGTCGAAGGTCCTGCTCCTCATAGTCGTCAGTCTGTGGCTCCTGCACGACTGACGCGTGTTGTTGGTCCTCGTCCTCAGATTGAATCACTTCCTCATCGTCGATCACGTCGTCGCCATGGTTTTCTTCAACAAATTGCACTTCATGCGACTCAGCGGCCCCCAGAACGTCACTGCCAGCACCATCCTCCTCCTCCTCGTATTCTTCTCCGTCGTCCTCCGGTTCGTGCTCCACAGCGCCGTCATTTTCCCAGTCTTCGCCACGGTCGCTGCTGTACGAAGACTCGTCAGACCGCCCTGATCGTCTCCGCTCGTGTGATTCACGAGATCTCGGATCGATTTCTTTCTCCGACACTGCTGGTGACTCATCCGTACCATCATCATCGACTTCCTCCTCATCACCTTCGAGTGGTTCTTGGTCAAGGCCCTGCTTGTGGACGGTCTGATCACCTACGCGTTCAGGATACTGAGCTGCCTTCGCATGCTTCTGTCCGCTGCTCGCTGGTTCCTTCGTCTTCTTCTTGCCCTTGAAAACCCTTGACAATCGACGCTTCCACTTCTTCCAGCCCTTAGGCTTCTTGGGGGTCTTGGCCTTCAAAGTCTCATCCACGGAGCCGGGTGGAGTGGGAGCTGATACTGCGTTCACGTCTGCAGGTGCGTGCTTGGGCATCCCGGTGATCTCTCCGTATTGTGTCCGATCCCAGCGTGGTTGCCATAGAGCCGGCTTCAGAGACGATGGCTTGGGTTTGAGTCCTGATCTCCGACGCGTATCTGAACCAAGGCACAGATCCATATCCACATCCAAAAATACGATCCATTCGTGGTTGGATATGCATTCTCAGGAACCGGGGATACGCACTAGGATACCCAGCCAAGCTAATAGACAGGCCTAGGCTGGCTGGAAGTGGACATGCAGCATAGATGCATGCACACACAGAATGGAGCGAGGCTTTGGTCTACGGCGTCTGGTAGACGATCGCAGACGCGTAGCTCACTGACGAGTCGCTGTGGCGCTTGCAGGCGCTGCTTTGCGCGTACTTGACGAACTTGATCGTGCACTTGATGCTCGACGAAGCCATGAGCGTGTGCAGCAGCACCGAGATCGGGTGACGCCCGCAGATCGTGTTGCTTGTTTTCTCAAGGTACTCGCTGAACCCAACTGTATCCAGACGCTCAATCAACTACAGTGCCAGGCCACAGCCAAAGAGTGAGCATAAGCAAGCAATGAAGAGCGATGCAGACCCCATGAACTTCACGTCCTCACCTCCATGCCTTCGTGGTCGAGATGAGTGATGTACTCGTGGATCTCCCCGTAGGCCGAGTCATGTGGCTGGTAGCGGAAGCTGACGCACGAAGATACGAGTGAGATCTTCGGCTCATGACAACTACACTCTACGAATCACACTAACGCACCGACAGCCCCAGTGGCAGAAGTCCGAGCTGATCACAAACAGGTTCTCAGGGTCCTCCAAGTACGGCGCGAGGATCCTGCAACCCTCACCACAATCCGTCAGCATGGCTGTACAATATCCTCCATGTGCTTGGCTTCTGACTGTATCATACCGTCCGTACTCGGCGTCTACGCGGCTCTTGGTGTCGCCCACGAGCAGCGGCACGGCAGTGAACTTGCGATCGCCCATGACTTTGTACACGAAAGGCAAGTGCATTTCGATCGAGTGCTCGTCCTCGTCCACTTCCAGCGACATGCGTGAGAACTTGCCCGTGTTCATGAGCTGCTCGTTGACTTCGAGGTCAATGGGGATGTTGCCCAGTGGCGTCTCATAGTCCGTCGCCGACGACACCGCGATTCCGCTGCACACACACAGGCAACAGCGCTCACACCCAATGAGAACATACAGATGCTCACATGTCGCGAAAGGAGCGGCAGCGTACCGAAGGTAGAAGTGGTGCGACGGCCCGAGAATGAACACGCGCTTGATGTTCTCGAGCCCCTGCAAGTGGTGGTACGCATGCGCCGCCGTGGGCCCCGAGTAGCTACCAGGAAGCCACACGACTGAGTATCAGTCGCTGTATCACCACATACACCTACACATAGCAGCAGATACCTGAAGCCGGCGTGAGGCGCGATGATGGCGCGGATGGTCGAGACGGCGCCGTCCGTGTTGGAGCTCTCGGCGGCGCGCAGCCACCCTACACAAAGATCCAAAGCGTGAGAATCCACTGGACGCTGAGCGCGTACGACACACGCACCAGTGAGCTGGTCGTTGAGCTGCTCCTGGTCGCTGGAGTACCAGGAGCCGGCGTGGGAAGCTTGGCGAAGACGCATGTCGGTCTCGGATTTTCTCGACTGAAGAAGTATGGAAGAGAGTTCAACATGACAGCGATCTACACGACGAGCCACCGACTGCAGGTTGTGGCTTTAGCCACATTGAAGCTAGCACAGGCTAATCGACAGCTTTGGCTTGAACCATACTAAGCTGATTCACCAGGAAAGATCGAACAGACGTCCACGAACGCGGCTGAGAAGTTCTCAGTGAGAACGAAGCGATGTGGAGCGTTTCGCGGTCAGCCTCTGCATGGTGAGAAGGGTGTCTGTGTCAGCGTGCTCCGAATATTCGCGCTGCCTCCTGTAGCGGGCGCAATTGCGACTATTCGAAATGGTAAGGTGTGGATCCAGCTGGAAGCCTTGGGCATTGAGCTTGTGGATCGGAAGCTGCGGCCTGGGTCCCCGAGAGAACACGTGATGCGAGTAGCACGCGCGATTTCTCAGATCCTCGCGTCTCCCTATCAATGCAGGCAGTTACCGTTGATTCAGATGGCGAGCGGAGCCATGGCTCAGCCATGCCGCAATGTGACCAGCCAGCGTCAAGACTGATCGCCGTGAAGCCAGAGAGCTGCCCGCCCAACAGCTTGAATTTTTGGTGGTGGAATGACATATCACGCGTAATTCATTTTGGTAACAATCAATACCTTCCTAAATCGATCCAATTGTATATCGACAATGAGGTAAATTTATCACCAACGCACCTTGAATATATATATATTTGCATATTGCAATGACTATCGAATATGAAAGAAAGTAGTCAGACCAGCGTGCCAGTCCGAGCACTGGCTCGTTTGTGGTTTCGGATCCCCTCAGCTTCAAATGATCCACAACGCCGACGGGCTGACTGGTGCGGACCTGTCGATCATCGCGACGGAAAGAGGAGCGCCCCTGTCCCACAAATTTGAGTTCATTCGAGCCACTGGACCCAACTCATCTGTTCAGGCCTTCCAACTCAGTCTTCCTGCTGTCATGGGCGACACGCAGTGGTCCCGACGCTTGACGTGAGACTGTTCACTTCCCATTTTACCTTCCACTCGAACACACTCGTGTCGAGTCCACTCCACCGAGTACCACCACCTCTACAATGCTCCGACGACTCAGCGCTGAAGCCTCTAATGTGCTCGTGCTCGACGGCTACGCCGAAGGCTACCTCATCAAGCAGGGCGGCCGCATCAAGACGTGGCACAAGCGCTACTTCGTGTTCCACGAAGGATGCCTGAGCTACCGAAAGGACCGCCGCGATGGCGCCAAGGTGCTACGCCGCGACGGTATCACCGACGTCTACTACTACGACAAAGTCCGCAACGGACTGTGCGTGATGCTGCAGTGCGGCCGAGCACTCATCGTCTCGGCCGGCTCCGAAGACCAGGCGAACGCCTGGTACGATGTTCTCCGAGAGTTTCTCGACAAGCGCAACAAAGCCATCGAGCTCCACCAGCTCCACAAGCGCCAGAACATCCACCTTGACCCCATCGAAGAGTGCGACGACGTCTCGATCTGTGGTGTCGACGAGGCGATTGCTGTGCTTTCGGACTCGGATTCGGACACGGATATGTGGGTCTACGACTTGTATTAGGGCGTGTCGATTGAAGACACCAACGAGTATGTGCATGGATCGCCACGGGCGGTCTCTATTTAATCTCGAACAATTTAACTGAATTGAATCCACGAATCCGACGACTCGTGTCCACATATATTGGTTAGTTCACTCACGACATGCAGTGCGAAAACTCAAACGCGTTTGCTGAGCGAGCTGTCTTCATGCAGTTACTCGCGGTAACCACGGCGAATGCCTGGCGGGTTGTAGCGGTAGCGGTACTTGTAAGAGGCACCTGGGCCTGGAGGGTTCCGGTAGCGATAGCGATAACTCGCCGAGCCGCCGCGTGGACCGACAACAGCACCTCCACCTCCACCACGCGCCTCGTGAGCTTCCTGGATCTCTCCCGCGTCCTCGGACGAGACGACGTTGTTTGGTTGACTGACTTCAACCGACGGAGCCAGCGCAGCTGGGATATCTTCCGCATTCACACTCGTAAGTGTAGCGACGGCCACCATGGCAGCGAGAGCAATTGCGCGGCGAAACATCGGGACTTGGGGGCTTGTGCTCTTGGTGACGAAGCAGCGAATGGAACCAACTCAACACACCGTTAGGCGGACACTCGTCCAGCTTTTTGCAGACGCTTTTCGAAGAATGGATCCACCACAATTCGAGGAATTCCCCTCGGCGACATTCAACTAAATGCTCTATGTTTGTATTTTCTCAGCGAGATTGACGTGATCTTACGCAGTCTCCGAGGTCTGCTCCTTCATCTGACGGATCTGCTTGCAGCTCGTTTTGTGGTTCTTCCAGTCCTCGACTTGGTGGTCCTTGGAGCAGTAGTAGGCGGCTTCGCACGCGCATCGCAACAGCGTCGACTTGGCGTCCGCAGTTTCTCCAGCGGCGGAGGCCGCGCGTGTCGACGAGCCGCAGAAGCGGCAGCCGACTTCGCCGGCAGTCACCTCACCCATCATCACTTGGTGCAGGAACATGGTCTCGAATGTGTGCGCGATGTTGGTGAGAAGCGTGAGAATGACCTGCTGACGCATCTGCAGGGCGAGCCACACATCGGCCTCCACGAGTCTGCCCTGGGCGATCAACGCACGCTTCTCGTCGAGAATCGCTTGAGAAGCCGAAGGCAACAGCGACTGGATGTGCTGCTCAGGATCTGCCAAGTCGATGAAAGCCAGCGAGACGTTCTTGAAGGTGTCGCCCGAGAAAGTCGGCATGGTGCCCTGGGTTCGCAAAGAGCTCAAGTACACAAGATCGTGACGAGTGCAGTCATCCGATCGGCGCGCACGCGCGTTCATAAGGCGCAGGAGAACCTTGCCGTTCTCTTCCAGCAGCGCCTTGAGTGAGAGCTCTGGCGTGAGCAGCTGCGTGGCCAGTGTCTTGGGCTCCTTGGGGTCGTACTCCGCAGGGATGTCGGGGCTGGCGTTGCGGACGAGGGTCACCTGTCCAGCGTATGGAAGCGCCAGGAACCACCGCATAAAGGGCGACGCATGTGCTCCCCAGAAGCGCTGCAGGTACGCCAGCGGCGTCTCCTCTTGCTGGTGCTGCGCGGAGCTCTTCGTCTGGAGCTCTTCGCCTGCCATTGTCGTGGTGGATTTTGTGTGGCAATGCTGTTCCACGCTTCTCAACCCCAGGCTCAGACTCGATCATCTCAATGATTGGTCAAAACTGATACATATATAGCCAATGGTTGCCCACATGTTCGAACTAACACGTGCTAGTTTTCAGCAAATCAGTGGACGTAAAAATGGACCCAAAAGTCCTTGCTCTTGGCGAACGTTGCGTCCGTCCGGATCCCTACCCCGTATACCGAACACTATGATCGAGTTGAACCGCGGCCGCGAGGTTTTTCAGAACAGTGACCACAGTGTCAGTCGCGGTATACGGTAGGTATACATTCATTTCACAGACCCCCCCCCCACCTGTTGTGGAGGGACACTCTCGACTTGGATAAAACCTCGCGCACATCCCACAATTACACGCTGACTTTCTTGGCTGACCTGACTTCCGAGCAAAGGGCTTGGGGGTTCTTCCTTGCGTCCGGAGGTTTTTGTGCGTGTGTGAGGGCATCAATAGACGCCACCTCCACCAGGCAGGACAGGAGACTAACCTGTGACCGTGGCCGGAATCCGGACGACGCCAACGACATTGCCGTCGCCAACGATCTTCCAGCAACTCCAGCGTATCCGTTAGACCACCACCACCACCTTTTGTTGCCGTTTTCGCCAACGTTGTTGGCTGAAACGTTGGAAGAGTTGGCGCTTTTGTTCCCAACGATTCGTGCAGTCGGCCATTAGGGAAACTTCCGCGAGGCGTATTTATTGGATAGCATCATGGAGGTCGGCGCGTCTGTGTGGGCGCTGGATGACAGCGACAGCCTCTGGCACGAGGCGTCTGTGGTGTCCGTGGACGCAAGCTCCGGGCTCATCGAGTGTGTGCTGGCCGAGAGCGATTCCCTCGAAGACCAGCTGATCTACGACGCCGACACGACGCCGCCCGTAGAGGACGACGGTGACTTCATCCCCTTCAAGCCCAAGCGCCGCAACTCGCGCCGTGGCTCGCTGCGTTACCTGGCGCCGCTGCCTGCGCACCACGTGCTGCCGCGTGATACGGCCGAGGTCTACCACTGCGTCGAGGACCTCACGAAGCTCGTGCACCTCCACGAGCCGGCGATTCTCCACGTGCTACGCAAGCGCTTCTTCCACGGACTCATCTACACGAGCACGGGCTCGATCCTCGTGGCGCTCAACCCGTTCCGCAAGCTGGACCTGTACTCGGAGACGATCAAAGAGCGGTATTACGCCAAGGGCGGCGACGCCGAGCTGGCCAAGACGCTCGCGCCGCACGTGTACTCGGTAGCCGACAAGGCCTTCCGCAAGATGCTGCTGTCGGCAGCCCGCGGCCCCGGCACGCAGGAGAAGAGCGACCAGACGATCCTCGTGAGCGGCGAGAGCGGCGCCGGAAAGACCGAGACCACCAAGCTCATCATGAACTACTTGGCGTTTGTATCCGTCAAGCGCAAGCTGCAGCAGCGCAGCGCCGCGAGCGTACGCAACATCCTGAACGGCACGACGCCCATGCAGCCAACGATCCACGACCGCGTGCTCGAGTCCAACCCGATCCTCGAGGCCTTTGGCAACGCGCGTACGAACCGCAACAACAACAGCTCGCGCTTCGGTAAGTTTATTAAGCTGGGCTTTGGACCAAGCGGCGAGATGCTGGGCGCTGCCATCTCCACGTACCTGCTCGAGCGCGTGCGACTGGTGTCACAGGGCCGCGGCGAACGCAACTACCACATTTTCTACGAAATGCTGAGCGGAGCGTCCAGCTCGGACCGCAAGGAGCTCGAGCTGCTCAACGTCCACGACTACAAGTACCTGAACCAGTCGGGCTGCGTGGAGCGTCTCGACGGAGTCGACGACGGACAGTCGTACAGGCACACCCGCCACGCCATGACCAGCATCGGCATGCCCGTGGAGGAGCAGATGGACGTGCTTCGTGTCGTTGCCGCCGTCCTGCATCTAGGAAACGTGGAGTTTGTCGCTGAGAAGGGCAAGGAAAGCTCCAAGGTGAACATGGACGTGTCCGAATCGAGCATCGACGCGGTGTGCCGGCTGCTGGGAATCGAGTCCGAGGTACTCCAGAACACGCTATGCACAAAGCGGATCAAGGCCGGCGCCGAGTTCATCGTGGTGCGGCTGCCACTGGAGCAAGCACTGTCGACGCGTGACTCCGTGGTCAAGAGCCTGTACTCCAACCTATTCAACTGGCTTGTGGCGCGGATCAACTCGTCGATCGAGTACAAGGAGGAGCGCGGCAGCCAGTTTATCGGCGTGGTCGACATTTTCGGCTTTGAGATCTTTGAACACAATTGCCTCGAGCAGCTCTGTATCAACTACGCGAACGAAAAGCTCCAGCAGCTCTTCGGACGCTTCGTGTTCCGCATGGAGCAGGACCAGTATGTCGCCGAAGAGATCCCGTGGAAGTTTGTCGATTACCCGAATAACGACATTTGCGTCGCCATGCTGGAGACACGGCAGATGGGCCTATTCTCGCTTCTCGACGAGCAGTGTCTCATCCCGAAGGGCAACGACGAGAAGCTCGCCAACAAATTCTACGAGGCGCTTTCCAAGCACGAATCGTTTGGCGTCTCGAAGCTGCAGCAGGCCAAGCGCCAGTTTGTGATCCACCACTACGCTGGTGATGTGTGCTACTCGACGGGTGGTTTCTGCGAAAAGAACAAGGACCACATGCACCCAGAAGCCGGCGACCTCATGCGGACATCTCGCACTGGCTTCGTGCGCAATATCTTTGAGCAAGACGAAGTGCTCAAGAGGAAGAGTGAAGACAAGATCGACACACGCCGCCGATCGGGCATCATGTCGTCCACCGTGGTAGCCCAGTTCAAGAGCCAGCTCAACTCGATGCTCGAGACGATCAACGCGACCGAGCCACACTTTATCCGCTGCATTAAGCCAAACGACGAAGCCAGCTTGAGCGAGTTCGACCGGAAGCGACTCATGGAGCAGCTCCGCTGTAGTGGTGTCCTGGAAGCTGTGAAGATTTCGCGAAGTGGGTACCCAGTCCGCTTCTCCCATGAAGACTTCGTCAAGAACTACTCGATCATCATCGCCGAGCGGTTTGACAAGACAAAGCAGCAGCGACAAGTCGCGTCTCGGATGGTCCAGCAGCTCATGGCGAAGCTCTCCATCGGACCTGGTGAGGATGTAGGCTCTCCACCGCCGTTCCAGGTCGGCAAGAGCAAGGTTTTCTGCTTGCAGCACGCGTACCAGGCGCTCGAGACGGCACGTGGACGGGCACTGCATCACTCTATCATGACGCTTCAGCGATACTGCCGTGGATTCGTGTACCGGAGGCGTTTCCTGCAGGCGCGGAAGTCTGCTATTCGCGTGCAGGCTTTCTGGCGATGCCAGCGTTGCCGCATGCGCTTCGTCTTCGCGTTGCGACAAAAGCGAAGTGCTGTGCGCATTCAAAAAGTTGTGCGAGGTGGCTTGGCACGCAAGACCGTCCGACGGATCAAGGCAGCGGTGGCCATCCAGTCGTTTGTTCGAGGCTGGCTCGTTCGTCGCGAGTACTCTGCAAACACCCTCAGTTTCGAGCGTGACGTATCCTACGTTGGCGACCTCGATCGTCCAACCGAGGAACACTACGAGGAGGACCGGTTTTCTGTATCTGGTAAGCAGTTGAACCCTCTGGTGTCGACTAATTCCAGTATGACGGCAAGTGATCGCACGAGCGCGAGCGACCCGGACCGCTTGATGAACGACTCGATGATGTCACGTGAGTCTACACGCCGCAGTGCGCCAACCGACTACATTCCACCCAGGAACATCGAGAACGAGTACGAGATTGTGTGGGAGTGCGGACTCTTGGGTCTGTACTTCGAGAGCGACCCAGACTCGGGGATGCCGATCGTCCGACGAGTGCACGAGAGTCTCAGCAACTGCGCAGATATTTTCGAGGTGTCTCGAGGAGACATTCTGCTCGCAGTTGGCTCTGTCAAGGTCCGCAAGGGAGACATTCGCCGCATTCTGGCGCTGCTGCAGGAGGTTGACAAGCCTGTTCGTCTGCGCTTCCGACGAAACCCGACGGCATCGTTCCGAATGCGGGCTGGCTCGCTGGAACTGCTGGGAGAAGAAGACTACGAGGTGCTGTGGAAGGAGGGCGTACCGCTGGGGCTCGGTTTCCGACCGGATCCAGAGAGTGGATATCCAGTCGTGTTCCAGGCACATGGTAACCAGTCTCTTCCAGGCATGTTCAACGTGCGCTCTGGCGATTACTTGACGTTCATCAACGAGTTTCCAACACACGGCGTCCGCTTCCAGAAGGTTATTGACATCCTGGAGAGCGGCCCACGGCCTGCAGTCCTGCGTTTCCGGCATAATGACACGGTCGAAGACCTGCGCTTTTCAAATCCGCAGGAGGACGACCGCTTCATGCGCCAGTCGTGTGTCAGCCTCAACCCGAAGGTGGACCACTCGCTCTACTACATCACGTGGAAGGATGAGGACGGGCCGTTGGGCATCGTTGTCAAGCAGGAGAACTCCAGTTACTACCCTCGTGTGATCAACGTCAAGAACGAAGGTGCTGTCACGCGGACGTCGCAAAAAAACCGCGTGGAAGTGGGTGACGTGCTCCTGAGCATCAACAACAACAACATCAGCAAGATGGGCTTTGGCTCGGCGATGAAGCTGCTGCAGAAGGGTCCAAAGCCGCTCCTGTTGATGTTCCAGCGCCCGCGTCTGTCGTCCTTCGAAGATTTTTCCAAGAGCATGTAGTGCAGTCAGTGACCATGCCAGATCGACGCGCCCGATCGAGGGTACAGCCGCACGCACACGCCCGTCCGTCCGTCCCAGCGCGTATCTCCAGCTCCACCCCACCCCACACATCCACGCCAGCCACGTGCCCGTGCTTGCGTCTTGTTTTTGATATCGTGAGTGTCCATTATTAGTGCAGCGTCACCAGCGAGTAGTAGCCAGCCGCAGTCGTGTCCGGCACGTCTCCTCTCCCCGTCCACCAGAGCGGGGTGTGGAGTCATTTTTGCAGGTGCCGGCCGACTGCGTCCCCTCCATTCTTCAAGCGGAAGGAGGGAGACAGAGAGAATCCTAAATGAAGTTAGTAGTATTGAAGACGCCTTGTGAGTTGATGCGTGCTCACATGAAGACAGTCAACACTGTTGAGTGCCACGGTGAATCCTCGTGTTGAAGAGTCCAGCGTTGCAGGCAAGTAGGAGCCGGTAGCTGTCGAGGGTCTAGAGCATCTCGCTCAATTCCTTCAGCATGAGGACCCTTCTTGAAGCCGGAGGAGACATCGATAGAGATTCCAATTGAAGTGAGCTGCGTTGAAGTAGCTGCTTGAGTCCAGCTGCTCTCATCAGCCCTTCGATAGACGAGCCGCTCGCTCATGCCTGGCGTGGTGTGGCTGCGTCTGTGGCGTGCTGTGTGGGCTTGTGACGGCGGCGTGGTCGATCGACGATCGTTGAGGCTGCGAACTTTCGACTCGACGCTTCGCATTTTTCCTTCGCGGCTATTGTTGGCGAGTTGCGCCAACTGAGACCTTACGGACGGAGTTTGTTGCTCTTCGGTCCGCCCCTCGTCGCTCCTACGTAGTGGCTTTCGTACCAACGCTGCCGATTAGGAACCGCAGGCCGAGTGTGTGCCTGAGGGTGTGCCTGTCAGTCGTCTTCTCTGTGTTGGCCACTTGCCCCTTGCGATCGTCTGCAGCAGTCACTCCGTCATCGAAGAAGCCTCCTCCCATGACAAAGACGCCACCACCACCATCGAACATTCGCCTCACAGAGATTGGCAGCATGGAGTCGATCAAGGAGCAGCATCCGCAGTGGCCGTCGAGTGACACAGAGGACGTGGTCGCGTCGCCACCTGCCAGTGTGTTAGCGTTGGCGTCTGCTGCGAATGCTGCGTCGCAACGTGCTGCTCGTCGATCGACTGGGACTTCGCACCAGATCCACCGCCGTTCACAGACCATCGTCGCGGCCGGCGATTTGGAGATGGAACTACTACAGAAGCACAAGGCGGTAGAGGATCTGCATACGGAGCTCGAGTCCAAGAACAAGGCGCTGGAAGAGTCGCAGGAAGAAGCCCAGCTCGCGGCTCGTATCGGCCAGACGCTGCTGCAACGCAACCAGGAGATGGGTGCCGAAATCCAAAGCAAAGCGATTGAGCTGCAAAACCGAGCCGAAGGCGCCGAGCAGGAGGTGCAGGTGCTGGAGAAGAAGCTGTCGCTGGCGATCACGCAGATCCGCTCGCTGGACATGGCGCGCACGCGAGCGACACTCGAAGCCGAGCAGCTCACGCAGGAGCTGGACGATTCCAGGTGAGTGGTTGGCTTGGGATTGAATCACGACAGAGGCAATGAAGCTAATGCCTGATGCCTGATGGCTATTGGCGGCAGAACGAGCGTGGTGTCGCTGCGAAACGAGCTGATTCGCACGAACAAAGAGCTCCACCGCATCGAGATGGCTAAGAAGCGAGTCGAAGAGGAGCTCGGGGCGAGTCGAGCACTCGTGGCGACGATGGAGGCGACGCAACGCAAGCTGCAGACGGAACTTGATCTCCGCAGCGACCGGATAGAAGTGGTACGGACGCACATAGTTCACCACGAGGTGTCTTTCGCTTCACTAACTACATCACATCGTGCGATTGGCAGCTCGCGAGCACCGACCGGTACAATGTCGAGCACATTTCACGACTCGAAATCGAGAACCAGTCGATTTGCCAGCGGCAACACGGGCTACAGCGTCGTGAGCAGCAGCTCGCGTTCGAAAATGAAACGCTGGCGTCAAAGATGTCAGCTCAGGCGATTGTGCTCAAGGAGTTTCAGGCGCGGAACCACGAGCTCGAGCACGCGGTACCCTCTTCCTGCCTTGCTGTGAGAGCTTTGGTCATGTGGTCTTGTTGACTGACACAATCTGTGGTCTCTGCTAGGTGGTGGGGCTCCACAACGAGATGGAAGAGCTTCGTGAGGCACTGCATGCAGAGCAGACTCGAGTTATCCAGCTCACTCGGATCAATCACGTAAGTACTCCACGTGGAAGCCACAAATAGGTCGCAGTTCCCTGAGATGTTTGTGAGCACTGCAGGAATTGGAAGCTCGACTGGATCGCCAACGACGAGCCCATGACCCTGAAGATAGTGGAGAGACTGTCGGTGAAGACGAACTGGCCACTCAAAGGCTGCAGAATGGCTCACTGTTTCACGAGCTCTCTCGCCAGCTACGAGGGGAGTTGCAAGAGGCAAAAGCCCAGCGGAAGAAAGCCGCGTCGCCCGAAGATCCGGCCACCGGTGCAGCGGCAGACTCACCAGCACAGCCGTCGTCCACACGGACGAGTCGTGACCCGAGCAACAACACTGACAGCGTCAACGACGGCGAGGAGGCAGCCGAGCCCGAGAGCGTCGTGTCTTCCCCTGTAGCCCGTCGAGTTCCTTCGCTTCGCTTGGAGAGGCGGCGATCACAGCAGGAGGACGCCGGCCTGACGGGTGCCAAGTCACCACTCTCTCATGACAGGAAGAGTGGGAATGACGACGACGACGACGACGACGACACTTTCTTGAAAGAGGTCCGCGCTGCTCCTTCTACTCCTTCACTACTCAAACACATGGGTCTCTCAGTCTGCCACTCTCCGTTTTTCGACAGTTTTTCCTGCTGACCGCCGCGGCCGTCAAGATCGCCGGCGGTGGGCTCCGCAACGACGCGTGCAACATCCACAACGAGGTTAGTGCCTTGAATGCAGTTCATTCTCCTGTGCTATTCTTGTGTATGTACAGTGTCTCTGGACTTCTTTCCAACTGGCTCCATTTCCCCAGGATCTGTACCAAGAAGCGACGCGTGGAGGCGTGACGTTCGACCAGTTCCACAAGTGGCTCGAGCGCCGCCTCGAAGGCGACCTGGAGATCAGTCTCTCGCCCGTCAAGGCGGCAGTCGCTCCGCCACCAGCGCCTCGCAAGGCCCAGGCGACGACGGTGCCCATTCCAAACATGCCGCCTCTCACGCCAGCGAGACGCATCATCTCGTTCTGGTCCCGTTGATCAAATATCGCCACGAACAAGCACATCCAACTTGCTTTGTTTTTGTATCGTATCTCAATTACTGCGTAAGGTAACACATCCTAATATAAAATGATGCTCTACGACGCATGCAGAACGAGGCGGACGGCGGCGTGCTTTGCGTGATGCTTCTCACGGCGCCCCTCGCTTCGTCACACAGTCAGCCGTTTGTTGCTCACTTGCGCAGCGCCGTGAGGATGGCCTCAATGTCGGTGGCGTTGTTCTCGATGAATCGGCGGCCCTCACGCTCCACGACCTCGCCCTTCTCGTTGAAGAAGATGAGCGTCGGCACGGTCTTGATGCCGAACTTCTCGCACAGCTCGATCTTGAGGTCGCGGTGCTCGTACGGAAGCGCGATCCACGGCATCTCCTTGTAGTAAATGTCGAAGAAGTCCTCGTGACGGTCCGAGGACACGAACACGATCTCAAAGTCATCGTTCTCCTCCTTGATCTCGTCGTAGACCTGCGCCAGCAGCGGCGTGAACTTGCGGCACGGCGGGCAGTAGTGGCCCGAGAAGTACAGGCCGATGACCTTCTTCTGGGCGAACGCCTGCGCAAGCGGCACGGTCGTGAGCGCCTTGGTGAGGAGGTCCTTGCTCTGGAGGAGGGCGTCCATGGTGGTAAGAGTGAGAGGGGGAGGAAGCTGGGTTTCGAGGGAAGATGCGGAAATGACGATGCTGGAAGGAGCTGTTCTGTGCCAATGGCGCCAACGGGAGAGGTGTGGACCGATTGGAGTGAAGAGCTACGATGGATACGATTGGCTGAAATTAGGTTTGATTGGCTGACAAATGGTAATGACGAGGTCGGATTGGCTGATATTAAGCGATGAGAGCCAATTAAAATCGAGGATGGATTCGTCGACATTCAATGTATCGTGTGTGGCAGGGTCGGACAGGTGCCATCAGTCTGTGACGTGTGACGAAAGAGATGATCCCGTAATCTGGGAGATCTCTTGTCACGCGCATCAAAATGGAGCCAAGCGACTGGGCTTCAACACGAGAAGCGTGTAGTAGAGGAGCCCAGCGACACTTATCGCAGCGATTACGAATGCCACTAGAGTAGAAGCCAGGAGTGTAGCCATTTCTAGCTCAAGGCCGGACGGCTACAGAACAGAGTACTGTGCAAGAAGCAAAGGTTGACAGAACGTTCACATTGATTGGTTGTTTGACGCACTACATGCAATGGCTAAAACCGTCTCAGTGAGAGATCACGTCGCTGTGCTGCTCTTAGCAGTAGTAGTAGTCGCCGTAGACGCGGCCGAACGCGCAGTAGCCGCCGTAGTAGCGCGGGCCGTAGATGTTCCAGTAGCGGATTGGGTAGCGCCAGCCGTAGTAGCCGCCGCGGAAGTGCGGGTAGTAGAAGCGCTGGCGATAGCGGAAGCGGCCGCCGAAGTCGGGGTACTGCTCCTCGATCGCACCGTCCTTGGTGTCCTCTACATCAGGCGACGACAGCATGTCACGCTCACCCGTCAGCGTGATTTCCGATGGCGTTGCGACCGAGTTGGACTTGAGCATCGCTTCCTCACCGGAGATCATGTCGTTCTGCGTAGCGATCACGTTGCTGCGCGTGATCGCCAGGTTCTGTCCGCTCATGTCGGCGTTCTTGTTGATCAGCGCCGTCGCGTCGTTCAGGTGTGCGTGCGACCCGACAGCGACCTTCATCGACGGGCTGTCGCTCGACTTCATCATGGGCTGTTCGGCCATGGTGCCGAGCGCGAGCGTGGCGACGATCATGACGGAGATGAGCGAGCGCATGGCGAACATAGTGGCTGGAAGAGATCGAGGAAGCTGGTGATCACTTGAGCGCAGAAGGCAGAGTGAGTGGAGCTAGCCGTCAAGAGTTGGGTGGCTCATGCTTAGCAGGATGTAGAGCCACGTGCAGATATCTTGGAACGGGGAGAGTGCATTCCTGGGAATTGAAGGCGTTTTCTTTGGATTCCCCCGCGAGAAATGGCGGGAGCTTTTCCAAGAATTGTACATAAGAATTGTACATATCACGGGCATAGTCCTCCAGGGGGGGGGGGGAT
>JAADVL010000514.1:0-23072 GCA_023334995.1 Pythium sukuiense | reverse complement strand
ATCACCACACCACCAGGCAGGCTTCCGCGATCTTGAGCTGGCTGCGCTGCTTGCTGGATGAACGGATCGCTGGTCAGATCTTGTGTCAGCTTCTCCTGGTACTCGCGAAGCTTCTCCTCCGAAACACTCACACGACGTCCACTTCCCGTCGTAAAGCCCGTGAATGTTGTGTTGCTGATGTGGTTGTGATTTGTAGATCGCGCGTTGGTTTGGTGTGATCTATCGTCTGACACCAGTCGGTCCTGATACTGATGAATTTCGGCTTCAGAAATGCGGATGTTTGTTCCTGAGGCAGTTGAAACTCCGCTGTTCACCACGTGGGCACCGGAATGCTCGACACCCTCTCCGCCCTGTCCAGTTACCGATCTACTAAATCCCGCCCGTAAATTCGCATCGATGACCTCTCTCTCGGACGGAATCTCGTCGCAGAACAATATCTTCTCATAATCCTTCACCCGATCTTCGGCGATCAGGACATCCCGGCCTGATGCAGTCTGGAAGCCCGTTGCGATCAGACGAGGTGACGCCGTTGCTGTATGAACCGGCAATTCGAAGTGACTGGCATTGACGGCACTTGCCTGTGAAGTCGTCTTGTCCACTCCCCCAACAGCGAATAGACACTGGTCATACTTGGAAAGCGTGGCGTTCGACACAGCAACTGATCTGCCACGTCCTGTGTGGAATACCGTCACGAGGTCACTGCCCACCGACTCTTCTGGATGAGTGTCTTCCACGTTCGATGGTTGGGTGTCATCACCCGTGACTAGCGATGCGTATTGCTTGAGTCGTTCCTGGGAGATCACTACGCGCCGGCCTTTTCCACTCTGGAATCCGCTCTCGATGAATCTTGTGGACGACGTTGTGAGGTCAGTCTGCTCGATCGTGGGCAGCATACCATCTGCACCATCACCTCTGTAGCCATCATCCGCGTAGATAAGCGACTTGTACTTGGACATGTTCTCAGGCTGCGGATGAAGACTTCGCCCAGAGCCGGTGTCGAATGACACACTCGCGATCTGTTGACTGGTTACCGTGTCAGCATTTTCAGGAGAAGCTGCTTCTTCGACTTGTGCATCTCTTGGTCTCTTCCTCGAACGTGCCTCAACTCTCCGTGAGTCTTGGTTAGTGTCTTGCGAATACCTCGTGGTGACATTAATCGTGTCCTCGAGTCGAGCTTTCTTCACACAACTCTCTGGATCCTCCGAATCTTCTCGAAATTCTTCTTCATGCCGATCCAACGTGCGACCTCCATCACTTGACCACCTTTCAACCGCTTGTGCAACAGGTTCTTGAGCGTTTGCGTCGACGTGGGTCTCATAAGTTGTGCTTGGCTTGTTCTCTTTGACTTCTTCACCGTCAGCTTGACGCATCGTCTGGATGGCGACCAAACCACACCCGAATCCGAACTCACTCAGCGACATCACCTGCGTGACGTTCGTCTCTTGCGTATCAAACTGCGATCCGCTTGAGCCAAGCGATGGCAGAACAGGCACGTCGCGGTCTTCCTTCATTTCCCCAAGATCAGCGGCTCGCCGACGCTTTTTGCGGCGACCGCTGAGCGAGACGATTTGCGAGGTCTGCGAGAACTGGCTGAAGTCGCTTTGGCTGCTTATCGTGTTTCTCTTTCGCCGCGTCAACGGCGGCTGGTCTACACAAAGCCGTTCCACCGCCACATCTTCAATGCGCCAGATAGCCATCGCTGTATCGAAATCTTGCTCGAACACATCGAGTTTCGCCGTCCAAACTGGGCCAAAATCGGCACTAAGCGGCATGTACGGACTCGCCACATCGTGGGCTTCATCACCGAGCATGTTATCCCGCGATGGCGCCAATATTCACGGGCACGCACAGCGATATCTTGCGCTTCGTTTCCCTTTATCCGCCGCCCAATATTTCCCACCGCCTGTGACTTCCGGGCATTCGAAACGAAAAGCGCGCGGAAAGCAGGGACCTTCACTCTCTCAAGCGACCTTCTCTCAAGCAACCCTCCCATTTTGTTGGAACTGCTAATGTGGACCACGCTAAGCTGGTGAATGTTGCGCGAAGGTTGCGAGAGCGTCTGTTTGGGTGGTGCAGTGGTTGTGGCCGCAGAGCGAGGGGCGTTGTGAGGTCAGATTAGAGAAGAAAGCAAGATGCCGTACCAGGTGCTGCCAGGTCTCGCGGTGATTTCGCTCGCCTTCACGGTCATGGGCGTGGGCTTCGGCGCTGTCAACAAGTGGCAGTTCCGCAACGAGCACCAGGTGCGTTTCTCGGCGGCTGAATGTCGATGGAATGGTCCGGAATCGTGGCGCTAATACGGCGTCTTTCCTGCCTCTTTTGGGATGTACAGGCCAAGATCCACCTCCTCACAGACTGGGACCGCACGATGGATGAGCGCGACCGTCGGCTGGCGGCACGAGCGGCGGCACAAGCGGCAGCTGAGGCAGCAGCAGCGAAACATTAATGCGAGTATCGACAAAATCGAATGCCACGAAGGAGTCGATTTGCTCTAGCGATTATTGCCGGCCTTGATGGAGTTCACACGATGTCGCGTGGTTGGAACACACGAAGAAAACGAGCCTTAACTGCTCTCAGGGCGTCGCGGGATCGAATCTACGGTAGAATCCAAGCGCTGGAATCATCTCACGACGGCTTGCGCGGCGTTGGGCTCACATAAACACAGAAGTAAACCGTAATTGTGCGATCAATCCTTCACGTCGTGAAATCTAAGGCCACTCTCCTGCTGAGAAAGAAGCTCAGGCACTTGTCTACTCAATAGGAATACTGGAACGGTTTCAAGCAGGTTCATCAACTCGAAGTCCGCTGAGATCTGCCCCAACAGCGTCGATTTTCCCCACGAAGCCGCTGTCGTCTCTCTGGCAACGTGATCATACGGCGTACTTCATGGAGATACCTCAATCGTAGTCGAGATTCTCTACTGTCAGCTTCAACGCGCATACTACGGCGACACTCAATCCCACACGCAAGAGATGGCTACAGACACGATCCAGCTCAGGCAAGATGCAAAATCATCAGCCCGATGCCGTTCTGGAGTTCCAACAAGGGCAGTGCATGCACATCACGAGCGGCGTTTTTAGAAATCGAGATGACTATAAGTTTATATCCAGAATCCGAACTCCTCTCCCCTCCCTCTCTCCGCTAACCCACGCTGCCATCGTTTCTGGTCGACCTAACAGCAGCGCGGGGTGACCTATTGAAAACTAGTACAAGTGAAGTCCGCCCTTGCGACGATACACATCCTTCTCCTCCTTCTCTCCTTCCTCCTTCACGGCCGTCGTCCGCCTCTTTCATCATCTTCTCTCACTTCCTCTTCTTCCCTTGTCAATGAGCCGTCATGGAGCTCCTCGACACAGGATGCGATGCAAAAGACACATGTTTCCAAGGCGTCAGGCGTGCGCTAGGCGTCGCACTTAAGCGACGGTCTGCGCGCCCGTGCAGTTACGGGCCCAGTGGCCGGTGCCGCCGCACTGGTAGCACTTGTCGGCGGTGGCGCCGTTGTCCTCTGGGCAGTCGCGACGCAGGTGGCCTGGGTTGCCACAGCCGTGGCACTTGCGGCTCTCACGGACCTCGTCCGGGCAGTCGCGGCGCAGGTGGCCCGAGTTGCCGCAGTTGTGGCACTTTGGTGGCTGCACCTCCTCTGGGCAGTCGCGACGCAGGTGGCCGACGAGGCCACAGTTGTGGCACGCACGGCCGCCGCCGACACCGCTGAAGCCGCCGACGTTCGATGGGCAGTCGCGCTTCAAGTGGCCGGTCTTGCCGCAGCCGAAGCACGCGCCGCCGGTGAAGCCACCCTCGTTGGTAGGGGCCTCTGGGCAGTCACGGCGGAGGTGGCCAGTGTTTCCACAGTTGTGGCACTTGCGGCTGTCAGTGGCGTCCATTGTTGATTGCTGCGAATACAGACACAAGTCCAGGCATGAGCTTCAACGCCGTCATCTTCAAGCAGGCTAGACTCGCTCTCTCTCCTCACCTGTTGTCTTGCTTCTTCTTCTTGCGAATGACCATGCTTGACCCGCTCGGCCCAAGAGCGCAGCCCTTGCCGGTGGGGGTGGGTGGTCAACACGGCCAGGGAATCCTGTGCAGGAGCCGAGGTTTTACTGCATAAAACCTCAGAGAGACAGAGACACGGGTCCAATTCAAGGAGGGGCGACATCACGGTCTCACCTTGAACAGCGGAACGAACTGTTGCGAGACGACTGAGACAGAGCCCACGGAACTGGACTGGAGAGCGCCGGTCGGTCTTCAACAGACACTCATCATACCGAGTAGTGATGCATGTCAGTTGGAGGCAACAGATGCCTTCGTTTTGCACGGCGGCCAAAGGGAGGTGGAGGCTTGGGGATGATCCTTGGAAGGGAACCCGGATGGGTTGAGTGCGGGTCACTCCTCCTCAGAGCCGTGGTGTGCTTGTTCAACGTGGCATATCCACCAATCCAGATCTTCGATTTTCGTAGGAAGAGGACGGGCAACAGTTCAGTACGTAGGTACCGCAACCGGAGACTGGGTTATTCGATTTTTTGGTTGGGCGATTGGGTGGTGCCTCCCAACATGGCTACACTCCATGCGAGCCCTGCGACGGTGAATGCAGTGGTCACAGGTTGGTCCACGAGAAGCTGCAGCACGTAGCAGACCCACGAGCTCACCGGGGAAGAACTGGAGGCGTCACATTGGCTTGGTGGGGCTTTGGTGGTAGGATCTCGACCGAAGTGATGATGGACGAATGTCGTGAGGCTTGGGTTTCCCTGCTCGAGCGGTGGGATGTACTCCTTGTAGAAGGTTCTCGTCCACCATCGCTTATCACTGGTGCCGTTGACGAAGACAGCGGTCGGGATCTCCTTGTTCCATGGGGTGTCGAGCCGCGTGAAGTCGTAGTAGTACAATTGCGCTCGCACGGCTTGTGGGGCGTGGTTTGGGAACGGATTCCGAGTCAAATCAAGTAGCTCACCGACGGATGGAGACTGCTTGAGCAGTTTGTCTACGAGGTGAATGACCCACGGGGCTTCTTGATAGCTGTTCAGCGATGCGAACCACATTTGCCAGTCGAGACGAGGTTGGAAAGGGACGTTGACCCGTGGCGCGACGTCGACATCACCTGGCTTATACTTGAAGTGGTATGGCTTCCAGGTTGCGCCGCCGTCATCTGTGCCTTCGATGATGATCTCAGGACGAGCAACTACTGTTGTTTGCACACCATTCTGCTCGTAGGTTCCAACTCCAGTCATCATTCGGAAGAGTCCGTACGCACTGGTGATTCGCCAAGAAGATGTCGCGTCGTACACTTCGAACACGAAAAGAGGAAGCGACTGCTGGAATGACCGATCGAGGATTGAAAGCGTCATCGCACTTGAGCAAAACACCCATGCCGATACAAACGACGACACAATCAAGTAGACCGCACGGGTTGCTCTGTGATGACGGCGTTGTTGCTTTGGCGACGGAATGCTGATCCACAGCTTGATCAGCTGCCATGCTGCAGCGGATGCAACGATGACTGCGGAAGCAACGATAGACACAGGCAGCACGCGCCCGATCCAATCTTGAGTCTCTGCGACTGTCGGGAGAAAACGGATCTTGAGTCCCTCGACGAAGCTCTCCCACGAAGCATCTTGAACATTGTCCACCTCGATCTCGATCGAAAATACTTCGTTGAACGAGTAAACGCAGTACACGCATGTAGCAGCCAACGAGACGAGCGAAGAATTCACATACTGATGGACAGACTCCCACTGGTCGTGAAGACGGGTGGCGAGACGTTCAAGAACTCGAGGCTTCACACACGGCAGAGGCTCGGTTTCGTTGGTTTGCACACTCTCATGTTCATCCAGCATTGCGATCGCCATGACAACGGTGAGAAGATTGAAGAAGTTGTAGTTTCCAGTGAGTATGATCATGATCTGGAGCAGGACCTGCATTGCAGCGCTGATTTTTCGAATCGAAAGTGACGGCACCATGATGAAAAACGCCCACGGTCCTTCGAAAAGCAGCGTTGCAGCCACCCCCAAACGCAGCAGACTTGGCTGCAGACACGACCATGTTGCTGATTAATCCATGGATATGATGACTGACCAAATACAAAAACCCACCACGTACCGGAAGTTGATGAGCGTGCCAACTCAGGGGCAGCGGTAGAGGCTGCGTTGCGAAGTGATATTCGAGAGCCGTGAGATTTAGCCACGTCGGGCATTCGGATTGGATCTTGACAGCACCCGACATGAACATGAACTTGAAGAAGAGAAACCGCAGCGTCCACACGACAACAGAAGGAGACTCAAACGTGTCATCACCTGCCCGCCACCATGGAGCCAACCAGATCGAGAGGAAGCCGACTTCGAGCAGAAACGAATCCCACTGGAAACGCATGAAAGTCTGACCACACTGCACGATCGACAGGTAGCAGACCCACACGATCGCAAGCGGCACAGTCATTCGCCATCGTGCGCTGCCCACGCCAAGAAGAGAAACCGTCAAGCCAACCAATGCAAGGACTTGCATCATGAAGCTCGGTGGCCACTCGAGCAACTCATGGAGCCAGACTGCTGTCGGGTAGATCGCGACAGCTTCAATCGCAGACGCACTCCGCAGGGGCTGGTTATCTTGCTTAAGGCGGTGAAGGAAGACATCCACAGGCTCTAAGCCATCCCTACAGACGTACACAGAGCCAATGAGAAAGCCTGTTGCAATGGGCAAAGCCAGGAATGGACACGGACACGTACTCGCCATAGAGTCCGGGGATCTGGTGGCCGATGGAGGCAAATGCAACGGCGTAAATGGCGCAAACTGCGCGTAGAAACCACTCGCGTGGGAAGCTGGGCCTATGCTGCTCTTGTGATGTCTTGGGTGGCTCGTGCATGGAGCTCTCGCAGCAGTTCTCGTGTGAATCGCTCATATTCCGACGGCGGCTCCTTGGGTGCGTCCGTCCCATTGCACAAGTCGCCGAAGGATGCGGAATACGTGGACTACATCAATTTACGTGGTCCACATCATGGAACTGCCAATCCTCGGTGGAGTGACGTGGTCCATATCGATCACACCTCGCAGGCGTTTGGTGCTTCGACTTGCTCGGCCACGTCGCCGATGTCACGGCTCACAAGTGACGCGCTCGAGTGCGGTGGGCTATCCCACCAGGCAACTGAGTGGGTTCGCGGCCGAGTCCGGCTCGAAAGCGAGCGCAAACACCAACAAACCCACAACCAACAAACGCCAACGACACCAACGACCAAAAGCCAACAGAAAGTCAGTTGGTGGTCGCATGCGGTGGGCCAGCCAGTCACGCGAACTCGCATGTCGGTCACTCGACCAAACAGCACCGCGTGCCACGAGGTTGAAGTTGCCATAACTGTTTTAAACAATACCACATGTGTTTCCATCACGTGTTTCCTGCTTCATCTTGCACTTTGTATGTCGTCGCGTAATGTTTCGACACAGCGCTCTATTCTAGTCGATGAATAGGTTTGAAGCCTGGTCAAATTGACCTTTCGGAGGCCGTGACGATGCTGGTTCATCCTTGGCTTTGTGACGAGACAGCGTCTCTGATTGGCTGTCTATCCCACTAAATCCACCAATCAACGCATCCGATCCAACATCTCGCCCTGGCTGTCCCCGATCGGTGTGAACGGACGGATCTCTTTGCCAGGTGACGCCCCGGAAGTCACCACTGTATGCATACGTACCTACCTACCTATCCTCTCTACTGACCTATGCGACGGAGGCTCAGTACTGTGGTTGGATCTTGGCCTCGCATGGCCGCCAAGCATCGGCATAGTGCATTTTGCCTACCAGCACCAAGAGCCTCCTCCTCTCTTCGACCACGATGTTCACCTCCGCTCTGCGTGCCTCTCTGCGCGTGCAGCGCCAGAGCGTGCTGCGCTTTGCCCAGCCACTGCGCACCAAGCACGCGTTGTTCTCGACCAGCGCGGCGTCGCTCGGCCTCGAGAAGTTCGGCATCACGAACACCAACACCAAGGTCTTCCAGAACCTGAGCTACGACGACATCGCCAAGCACGAAGAGGCCAACGGCGAAGGCCAGTTCCTCAAGAACGGCACATACACGATTGACACGGGCAAGTTCACGGGCCGCTCGCCCAAGGACAAGTACATAGTCGACCAGGAGCCGTCCAACAAGAACATTTGGTGGGGCGACATCAACCAGCCGATCAAGCCAGAGGTCTTTGAGAAGCTGTACGACAAGGTCACGGGCCACTACGGCAAGGCCGAGAAGGTGTACGTGTTCGATGGCTACACTGGCGCCAACGCCAACTCGCGCAAGAAGGTCCGCTTCATCACGGAGCTCGCGTGGCAGCACCACTTCGTGACCAACATGTTCATCCGCCCGCAGACCAAGGAGGAGATCGAAGGCTTTGAGCCAGACTTCACCATTGTCAACGCGTGCCGTGTCACCAACGAGGACTACAAGGAGCACGGCCTCAACTCGGAGGTGTTCGTGGCCTTCAACGTTGAGAAGAACGTCGCTGTCATCGGTGGCACGTGGTACGGTGGTGAGATGAAGAAGGGTATCTTCTCCATGATGAACTATTGGCTGCCACTGGAGGGCATCATGGCCATGCACTGCTCGGCCAACAAGGGCAAGAATGGCGACACCGCCCTCTTCTTCGGTCTCTCGGGCACGGGCAAGACCACGCTCTCGGCTGACCCACACCGTTACCTCATCGGTGACGATGAGCACGGCTGGGACGACGAAGGCATCTTCAACTTCGAGGGTGGCTGCTACGCCAAGACCATCAACCTTAGCCAGGAGAACGAGCCTGATATCTACAACGCCATCAAGCGCGATGCTCTCCTTGAGAACACGTTCGTGACGGAGGACAACGAGCCAGACTACTACAACACCTCCAAGACCGAGAACGGTCGTGTGTCGTACCCGATCTACCACATCCCGAACTTCGAGCAAACCTCGAGCGGCGGCCACCCAAACAACATTGTGTTCCTGACGTGCGACGCCTACGGTGTGTTGCCGCCAGTGTCCAAGCTCAGCGACGGCCAGGCCATGTACCACTTCCTCTCGGGTTACACGGCCAAGGTCGCCGGTACCGAGCGTGGTGTGACTGAGCCAACGGCTACCTTCAGCGCCTGCTTCGGTGCCGCCTTCTTGCCGCTGCACCCAACCAAGTACGCCGATTTGCTGCAGCAGAAGCTGCAGAAGCACAAGACCTCGGTATACCTCGTGAACACGGGCTGGACCGGCGGAGGCTACGGTGTCGGCAAGCGTATGAGCATCAAGGACACGCGTGCCTGCATTGACGCGATTCTCGACGGCTCGATCAAGAACGCCAAGTTCAACAAGGACTCGATCTTCGGCTTCGACGTGCCAGTTGAGCTCGGCTCGGTGCCAAAGAACGTGCTGAACCCGCGTGAGGCGTGGTCGGACAAGTCGCTGTACGACACCACGGCCAAGAAGCTGGCCGGTATGTTCCAGAAGAACTTCGGCAAGTACGTCTCGAAGGACCACACCGACTACTCGAGCTTCGGCCCAAAGCTGTAAGCGACTCGCACACTTGTTCTAAGGTCTCGACGCGATAATGGAAGCGCCGATCGACAAGCCGCGTCTCCTCCGAGTCTCTGTATACGTATGCCCCCCTCCCCCTCATCTTGTGGGGATGGCTGCTGTGTGCTCTGCTTCTAAGTCGATCATACGCAACCTTCACACACAACCCCCCTTTGATCTAATTATCATAGAGCTGCTCTTGAACCCACATCATGTTCGTCTACATTTGCGTCTTCTAACATCTTCAACCGCAGTAATTAGCTCAAAAGTGGTGTGGACCACGTCGACATACTCTGCGACGCTTCAAGCAGAGCCCAAAAATGGCTTCTGGATGAGCAGCTACGATCTAATAAGACAGGCAGGGACGAGCCCCCGGAAGCGAGAAGCAGGAAGCTTGCTGGACATTTATACTGTGGACAACGAGAAACACGCTACGGGTGGAGCTATGGGTCTGTTCAAGCAGCTCGCGAATGCACTGGGCATGAAGAAGACGGAGGTTCGGATCCTGGTCGTCGGTCTGGACAACAGCGGCAAGACGACGCTCGTAAACCACCTCAAGCCCAAGAAGTCCCAGTCGCGCGAAGTCGTGCCGACGATCGGCTTCCAGGTCGAGGAGTTCACCAAGTCGAACCTCAACTTCACGGTCTTTGACATGTCCGGCCAGAGCCGATACCGAAGTCTGTGGGAGAACTACTACAGCGACGTGCAGGCCATCATCTACGTGCTGGACTCGACCGACACCATTCGTATGTGTGTCGCCAAGGTGAGTCATGGATGGCAAACTATCAGTAGCAGTGGCTCTGTTGAGCTGATACTCTGTGGATGGGGTTGATAGGACGAGCTGGAGCAGCTCATTGAGCACAAGTCCCTGTCGGGCAAGAAGATCCCGATTCTCTTCTTCGCCAACAAGATGGATCTGCCGAATGCCCTCACGCCCGTCGAGTGCATGGAGCAACTCGAGCTGGAGAAGCTGCCAGGCAAGACGTGGCACATCACGTAGGTTCTTGTCGTACCTGACTTGAACTGCATTTGGCTTGATACTGATACCGTTTGTATGTGTTCGCGAAGAGCGAGTAATGCGATCACAGGCCGAGGCGTGGAAGAAGGGATCTCGTGGCTTGCTGAGCAGTTTGCCAAGGCCAAGTCGCGAAAGTAGGTTGGAAAAGAATGTCGACCCTATATGAGCTACTCTACTCGAGCTTAGGAAGCTCTTTGGGACTCGAGGAGCCACGAAAAGATCGACAAGGATTAGAATAATGCAAATATTCATAAAGAACACTCCAACCAAGCTGAGCTGAACTTGGAGATCGCTCTTCCTACATTCCCAGTTCGGCAGGTGCTGCCGCTGGCTGCTTGGCGTCGCCACTGGCCTTGGGGACTGGCAGGAAGAGCTTAAACTCTGGTGGAAGCTCCTCTTCCGAGTAGAGTCGGTCCGAGAAGTAAATGCGGCGGATGCGGCAGTTGGCGTGAATCTGGACCCGCAGTGTCTCGATGTAGTTGGTTCCGTAGGCTCGACGCGTGAAATCCGACAGGTTGAACTGGATTTGGTTCCAGCCTTCATCTAATCGCATGGGCATCGTGCAGATGAACGGCTTCACTCGCGTCGAACTCTGGTAGTTAGAAGCACGGAACCTGCGGCGCACGTTCTTGTCATCGAGCACTTGGACTTCAAACGTGAAATACTTCTTTAGGTTCTTGACGATCATGACCAGGAACGGGAGCTTGATGCCCAGGGTCTTGGCTGGCTGCGCTGGGCACGTGATGAAGTTGGTGCTTACGTTCGTGCCCATGATCTCCAGCACGGACGACTGGATATCCTGGTCCGTGATACGCTTGATGTGTCCATTGCGCACTTGCTTGTCCCAAATCTGCAGCGGTTTGCTCCTATGCAGCGTCCCAACCATTAACACCATAGCTCTCTCATCGAACCACAGACAGCCTCAACGTACCCGATACTATAGAGGATGGACAAGAAGCCCGACTGGAAGGTGTTCTTGAACATGCTTCCCGAGCGCCTGTGTAGCTCGTCAGCAGCGCACGCGAGGAGCTGCCCTTCAACTGACGCGAACTCGACTCTGCCGACAGATAGAGCAGGTCGTGAGGGCAGTAGGGTCGTTTTTATCGGCGCCGGCGACTGCTTGGACAAAGCGCTTTATTTAGAGCGATCGCCTCTTCACGGAAGTGGAAGCGCCTCTTCGAACGAATCGCGAGAAAGGCGACAGTGAGAGGGGGGGGGTACAAATAGATTACTGGTATTTCTCCACAATTACCGTACTTGGAATTACGGATACGCTATTCATATTTTACCGTAACATTCAACCTTCGGACCCAAATAGCTTCTCGGGTGCTCTGTGCCCAACGCCTTGGGATCTGGTGGATGATTACCAGCTATGAGGGATCCCCAAAAGCCTACATGATCCGGTCTTCAACTTGCCCAATGCTTCGAAGTAGTTCGTTTGGCGTCTCCACGCATCCAACCCACCCTCGAAATAGCCAAGCTCGAGAGTCTGGGCTTCTGGGTACGCTTTCGCCACCATTCACCTAGTCGCGCATCCCATACCTCCCCTCTCCTAGCCAACTTTGGCTGCAAGTGACTCCACGCTTTCACTGCGCGAGCAATACAAAATGCTCAAGACGGTCTCCACGTCGGTGGCCCCCAATGTGTCTATCATCCCCAAGGGTGACAGCCGCAAGCCTGGCAGTCGCAAGAAGTACAACCCTGGCAAAATGGACATTTGGATGCTTGGGGTCTCGATCGTGTTGGGCGGACAGTACTTTGGCTGGAACATCGCGCTACTTGGCGGCGTCTACACCCTCGTGATCTCGACAGCAATCGTCGGTGCGGCGTACGTTGTGTTCTGCTGGTCAATGTCGGAAGCCACGGGCGCACTGCCGTTTGCAGGAGGCGCGTACGGTCTCGCTCGTTGCACGCTCGGCTTTTTCCCGCGTATCTCGTTGGCTGCTTCCAGATTCTGCAGTATATCTTCTCCGTTTCGATCGCGATCACGCTGCTCATGCCAATGCTCATCAGCATCAATCCGCATTTCAAAGGCTACGAGATTCTGCTCATGTTCATTTGCTACGTTGTGACTCTGGTCGTGCAACTTCGAGGCGGGCGAATCTTCTGGGGCACAGTGTGGGACTTCAGCATCTTTGGTATCGGCGCGATCCTGTTGTACATCTTTGGTAACCTACCCAGTGTCGACTTCAAGACGAATGCCATTCCAGTTCCGCAACTGGAGTACATCGGGGGCATTGGTGGCTTCCTACAGGGAATGCCTTTCGCTAGCTGGTTCTTTGTGGGCATTGAAGCACTCAACTTGGCGAGTAACGACGTTCAGCACCCCAAAACGACGATCCCGAAGGCGCAAATGGCCTGCATGGCAGCGATGCTGATCACCGGAGTGTCCGTTGGTATGATTTGCATTTCGCTACCGTCACCTGGTGGCGTTATAGCACTGATCGGCACTCTAGCACTACGCGGGTACTCAAGGTCCCTGACGCCGGTGCGACCTGGATCTCCATCTTGCCGACGTATGGGGTCGCCTTTGGGTTCATGTGGGCCTATGCTCGACTCATCAAAGCCATGGCCAGCTCCAAGCTCCTCCCTCCCGTGTTAGCCAATGTGAATCGCACACATCGTTGGTTCGGCTATTGGATTTGCAGTCTGTGTGGCCATAGTCTTCTATCCGGTCGTGATCTACTTCATTTTTCCGATCACTATGGCCTTCTCCTTTCTCGCGTATGCTGGTCAGTGCTGCGCCTACATCCTTCTGCGGCTCCAAGCACCAGTTATGAAGCAAAGCACCCTCAAGAGTCCGTTCGGCGTTCCTGGAGCAGTATTTTCCCTAGTGGTCTGGATTGTGTGCCTCATTGGCGTCCTCTGGAATGGCAAAGTGGCCATGGTCGTCGCACCGCTCACGATCGTTGCGGGCGCCTACTACTATATCTTCGCCCGCAAGCGCCAGACATTCTCCGACGAAGAAAATAAAATCCTGCTGACAGCTCATGTGAGCCGCTTCAATGCCTGGAAACGAAAAGTGAAGCCACGCAACAAACTTCCCGCCGTGAACCGCGGCTCCGCGCAGGACCAAACTTCCGGACTGAGCGGCCGCAACAGTGTTGATAGGCGCAGTGCACGAGGAAGCGGCCAGACAGGCGTCCACTACAGTGTGATTCCTGAACATCAAATGCCGAACATGTCCCCGATTCACGCCGCTACAGCGCTCCACAATCAGGCGACTACCCAGGCAACGAGTCATGCTGTTACAGTCACCAGCACCGGAACACCAGTGCCGTCCTAGGGCACATCACAATGCATGCATCCTTTCATACTAAATCATACAAGACCACACACCATTGATTGATAGTCGTATCTTGAAGTATTACGGTCTCATTTACGCTGCTTGTCATCGTGGTGGTGGTTTACGCGCACGCTCACCTGGATGCTGCGCGCGCTTTCTACGCCTTGGAAATCCGTGAGCGAAAACGGATCCAGCATCGCCTTACCACGGTAGAATAATTGCTATTACCATCCACAACGTCAGTGATTCATCCTTTGCGGGGGTGTAAGAAAAGAAGTGTCTACCACATCGCCCGAGGACAGCCCGTGCTCCTCTTCCAGAAAGCTCTTGAGCACCTGCACGGTCTGGCCCTTCTTGAACTGCACACACACCACTCACCACCGATCAATACAGTACATTGTAGGCACAATTAATTGCTCGCAGGCAGTAAGTACCTCGTGAGAGACCTGGGAGTCGTCCGGAAGGATGAACTCGACCTGGATCGGCGCCTCCTGGAGCGCCTTGATGTCGTCAAACTTGGATTCTTCGCTGCTCTCTCTCCGCAGCTGCAGAGACAGCCCCATACCACCACTGAGCCCTCCGTTGGTGCTGTTTGTGTCCGTTGCGTCCGCCATTGACACCTTGGATGCGGCGTCCGCTTCGCAGTTGTCAATGCGTTTGTCGCGTCTCTTCAACCAGAATGAATTGCGCACAATTCATTGCCATCAACTCACAACTGAATCGCTTGCCAATTAATGAATTGCACACAATTCATTTGAGCTCTTCATCTCGCGTCAATGAAACGAAAATGGAGCCGCATGCGCCGCTGTTTCCGTCGTTCATATCGCCGCTGAGCGATCTCTACGGCGCCAGTAACTACCGCGTCGCTGAGGCGCATGCATACGCGAGAGACCTCGACGATCTGGACCGTGAGGAGCTCGCTTTGGAGCAGACAGTGCGCGCGCTCGTCGACCGCAAGGCGCCGATTCCCATCGGCCTCAACTTCCACCGCGCGCAAGCCCCAGACGGCGCTGTTTCTAACGCTGCTGGCTCTGCGAATGGCCATCCAGCGAGTCGCCTCTCACGTGCTGCGCCTGCGGGCTTGGAAGCCGGCAGTCGGCCCAGCGGAGCTCGCGGCGGCTACCACGGTCACGTCGCTGTCGATGACGTAGAGGAAGAAGACGATGAAGAAGAGGAAGACATGGAGGAAGATGACATGGAAGAACTGGAGGACGAGGAGGAGGAGGATGGAGTTCACACAGCGGAGGATGATGATGAGCTCTTCCCGGAAGACGATGGAGAGGACGACGAGATCGAAGAAGACGACGATGAGCACGGGCAGAGCGACTCCATGGACATGTCCATGTAGAAGCCCTGCTTCCTATTGAAGCAATGTCAAGACAAGATCAACTGCTGGCTGCCTTGTCCAACGGACTGGAGTCACCGTTGAGGTGTGGCTGGATCGTTCACAGGTGCTGAGAAGATCTAATCCTGTTCGCTTGATTGACCCTGCTTGGCTGTGTATCTACACCCCAAAATCCAACTAGGACGACGATCACAACTACAGAACCGGCACTGTGGGTCCAGAACACGTTGTACCCTACAAATGGGTGCACAGTGCAACGCACGGGTCGGACGAACACTTCCCGAACCCTGGTCCGGCCAGAAAAGAGGAGAACTACCAAAACCTCGCGATCCAAGGATCGCAGGGTTTTTCTGGTGCAAAAATATCGCATCTAATCGGAGCGAACCAATTGTAAAATCAGTAGAAGTTCGCTTTACTTCACTTTCCTGGAGTATCGTTGGCCAGAATGTACAATACTCTAATTGGGCAAAATTTCCCACGCAATTCAAGCCAAAATATTCGCGCCAAAAGTCATCTGACTGCAAGAGCCAAAGTTTTAGCCAATGCCAGGCCGAGGAAGTGACAACGTTTTCGGTTTGAAGGTTCGGTAAACCGCTACTTTTGGTTCAAATCGATTATCACGATACCTAGGGGCACGTTCGGAAACCGGTAATACTGTGTCACCCTCGGTAGGTTCGTTGGACAACGCCTACTTCAACTTGTAGGCGTTGGACTTTGCACCCATTTTGTCGTGGGTTGGCGTGTTTTTGGGGCCACCCAGAAAACTCCACTGAAACCCACCAGATTCTCATTCTACAACTTGCAAGCCACAAAAGAAGCCTTCGACGTCGGCACCAAACCTATTTCGATGCCACACAAGGATAAGGACGCGGAGACCAGCTTACCGATCTACGCAGCGCACGTCTCGCCCAAGCCTACCAATGTGCAAGAGCAAGATGAACCGAAGCTAGAAGGAGTCTCCATCCCCATGCTCATGCTGGTCAACATGCCTCGCATGGCCACGCAAATGGTTTGGGCCTCCTGGTGGGCTGCTATGGGGCCATACCTTGGTAGGATTCTTCCAAGCTCGGCCGTGTGGTCCGTCCAGATCATTGGTCCACTCTCCAGCCTTCTCATCGGCCCAATCATTGGTGCCTTGAGCGATCGCAGTACCAACCCATGGGGTCGTCGTCGTCCGTTTCTACTGTGGGGTGCTATCCTGAACGCGGTCTCTCTCGTCGCCATGGGCTACTCGCGAGATATCGGCGAGGCTCTCGGCGACAAGGACTCAGCCTACTTTGGAGCACCATCGTCGACCTCAGGCACGGCTGTCGTCTCAGTCGTGCTGTTCGCGTGGATGGCCATCACTGTGAGCGTCGTGCAAACGCCCTTGGTTCTCCTCGTGGCGGATATCGCTGGCGACCGCCAAACCATCGGCGCGGCACTAGGAGTCTGCTGGAGTGTCATGGGCTCCGTCGCCATCACCTCGTACCTGGAGATCGTGGGGCCGGCCTATGCTTCCCTTCACTACTTCCTCGGCTTCCTGGCAGTCGTGATGCTCGTCACTGTTGGCATCGTGGTCGCAGTCGTGAAAGAAGAAGCCGTCCAGCCGTCGGATACTGGTGTGTTCCACTCGGTCACGTCGATGCCAGCCACTCTTATCATCTACGGCATCGTCATCACAATTGTCAGCTACGGCGTGACCATGTACCAAGGCTACCGGTCAATGTTCTTTGCAATCGACGTCCTGGACGGCACACCGGAAGGCTCCTACTTCTGTGAACCCGACTGCACCGAAAGCCAGAAGAACTACAACCGCGGCCTCGAGATCTTCAGTAATGCCCACTACCTCGCCTATGACGCAGGTACTCTCGTCTTCTTCCTCGTGCTTCCACTGTTCGCACACAAATTCGGCGCCAAGGCGATGCTCATCGCGTCGTTCGTGCCACAGGCGCTGCTGCTGGTAGTCGTGTTCACAAAGGTGCTCACTGTGGCTATCATCGTCGACGTGGCGGTGACACTCTTCAAGGACACAGCGCTTGTGCTGCTCGTGCCGACGATCATCCACGTCTACGGAAAGAATGTCAACATCGGTGCCTGCGTCGGCGTGCTCACCGCTGTCAACGGCATCGGTGTGATGATCAGCGTCGGCGTCGGTATCTCGATCGTAGAGACCTCGATGGGGTACAGGCTTCCCGCATTGCTCGCCGGTATCTTCGCACTGGTCGGGATCGTGGTCACAAGCGTGTTCCTCAAGCTGAAGATGCACATGCTCTGATAGGACGAGAATATTCGCGAGGATGCCTGTATGTCCACTACATTTCTTAGCTTTCCCCATGAATGAGTTCTGGACTTGATCACTTTTGCAGCGACTGCCCCCTTCACTTCATTTCCCTCTCTAGCTGAGCATTTTCGTTCGCGTTCTCCTAACAAATACGGTACAACAAAGGAGACCCCTGGCCTAAGACGACTGAGTGGACAGACAATGGCGGCGCCGATCAATGTGGGAGCTCACTACTTGTATCTGTACGCTGTCGCCATCGTCGCTCAAGCTCCACCGGCGACCTGATTTGAGAAACGCTGTCTTGAAACGCCGTGTCGTCAGTGCCTCCAGCCACGTTCTGGACCGTCGCAGTCAATCGGAGCTTGGAAAGACAAGGAATCACAGAGGTCATGGTCGCTTCAGTCAAGATCCTTCTGAAACGAATGCCGTTTCCGGTGATGCTAAGAATATTCCATCCACGATCTGGTCGCGTTCTCACCGAGCAGGAAGACCCAGACCAGGTCGAGCTTTGGTGCGAGCGACTCCACCTCATTCGACAATTCACTCGGTGGCGATCAATCAACCAAGACACTCACGACGATGATGACCCCCAACAACAAGGACAAAGACAAGGACGTCGAAGTCGGCTCTGTTCAGTACGACCAGTTCGATATAGGCCAGGGACCATGCGAGCGCGCCTCGTACGTGACGCTTCTGGCCATCACCATGCCGCGAATGGCCATCATGATGGCGTGGGCGGCTCAGTGGGCTGCCTTGGGCCCGTATCTCGGCACCATGCTGCCCAAGTTCGCGGTGCAGCTCACGCAGATCGTGGGTCCGTTGACTGGGATTCTCGTTGGCCCGACCATCGGTGTGCTCTCCGACCGAAGCACGAACCAGTGGGGCCGTCGCCGTCCATTTCTGGCGACTGCAGCGGTGTTGAGTGCAGTCTGCTGGATTCTCATGGGCTATACGCGCGAGATGGGCGAGGCGCTCGGAGACTACGGTACTGGTCGTGATGGCAAGCCCATGAGCCGCAAGTGGACTGCGTTCCTGACCGTGTTCTTCTTTATTTGGATGGATGTCACCGTCAACGTCGTGCAGACACCGACGCTTCTGCTCGTGGCCGATCTTGCCGGAGACCGCCAGACGACAGGAGCTGCCATGGGCCAAGGGTGGGCGACGCTGGGCGCTCTCGTTGTGGCAGGCTACATCCAGATCTTCGGCCCAGCATACGAGTCGCTGCACTGGTTCCTGGGCATGCTCGCATTCATCATGTGCTTCACAGTTGGCGTCGCGTGCTGCTTTGCCAAAGAAGTGCCGCTCGACCCACGCTCTGCCGATGGAGAGTCGTCGCTCGCACGCATCGGCGAGGCGTTCTATTCGATCTACAAGGGCCTTCGCATGCTGCCCAATGTCCTCGTGGTCTACGGCTTTATCATGTTCTGCGTCATGTACGGCTACACAGCGTACAACGGCAACAAAGGCCAGTTCTTTGGCTTTGAAGTATACAACGGAGATGCCCAGAACGCGGACAAGTGCGGCCAAAACTGCACACAAGCCCAGCACGACTTCAACCGCGGTGTGCGACTCGCTGGTGGCTCGACCGACTTGATGTTCAACCTTGTCGCGTACCTGTTTTCCTGGACAGTGCCATTCCTGGTCCAGAAGTTCGGCGCCAAGTGGATCTTGACGATCTTCCTCGTCCCGCAGTCGCTGCTGATCGTCATGGCCTACTGCAAGGTCGTCGAGATCGACGTCTTTATCGTCGTGATCTCCTCGCTCTCACCGTCGATTTTGTTCGCGCTGCTTGTACCGATCATCGTCCACGTCTTCGGTGACAACGTCGACATTGGCATCTACGTCGGAGCCCTGAACTCGGCCAACTGCTTCGGCCAGCTCCTCAACTTCGCGGTGGGCGCAGCGCTCGTGGAGACCCCCATGGGTTACAAGCTGCCTGTGTTCTTGGGCGGAGTGATGAGTCTCATTGGTGCTCTGACAAGCGCATTCTTCCTCAAGATCAAGATGAACTCGCTCTAAGCCCCGCCGCTCCCTCCCTTCCCTCGCCGCAGACGCGCAGTAGCAACCGAAGCTCATGCGCCTACGTGTATAGTAGTTCTAGTGAGACGCCATGGCTCTCTTTCCTATCGGTTTCCTAACAAGGTTGTTTCAGTATTCACAAACGAGTGGCTGGCTTGAGTCGTTTCATTGTATCATTCTGGCGCGTGGCCTACACGGGACACCTGAACTTCAGGCTGAAGCGGTCTGGCCACTGCAGTCTCCTCTTCTTGAGGTTATCTGGCTTTGTATCGAAGCAGCCTACGGCATCAACCCGCGCGGATGGACCGCCTTCAGTTGATGCGGATGTCTTCACGAAAAGAAAGAGCCAAAGTTGAAGTTGAAGATGCCTCTGGATTCCTCTCTTTCGTGTCGGTGCCTAGTGCCGCACGGATAGCCAGTGGTCTCCGCTGCTTCGACGGCGGCATCAACCACAGTGGATGTGCTTTTGGCGTTGATGCTGAGTGAGTACGGCTCGTCATTGTACGTATGGCGGTTCAACTTGCACTTGAAGCTGCTTGTGCAGTCCGCCTTACACAGTACAACTGTACAGCAGCTTCAGCCTTGGTCCAAGCCTGGCTCGTTGTCACCGGCATCAACGAACGAAGATGGGCAATTGGCGTTGATGGCGTCGCCTTCAACTATCACAGTACTCGATGATCTGCATATCATCAAGGATCGGACAAGATCCAGTCAAGGAAAATCAAACTTCAACTGCTGTTGTTGGTTTTCATGACCAGCATACTACTACTGACAGAGCACACGGTTTCGATGCCCAGCTACAGTAGCGTTGGCTGCCTTCACGCAACCGGATCGCCATGACAGATAAACCGCCATTCAAAGGGACGGAGTTGCATTGGGGTCGCAATGGATCAAGTAGTTCGAAGTTGAGCAATCCAGTGCTGGTTCAACCATTTGTCGGGGAAAGCGGTCACGCTTCATGCACTGCACCGGGACGCTGCTGTTTGAGCTGGACAAAACCCAGGATATACGGTAAACGAGGCACGCCTATCAGACACGAAGACATCCTATCTGAGTACATCGGAGGTATCCATCACCTTTAGTACCACTGTCGATGCTGACATTGCGGCCATCCTTGCTCTCGACTTTCCCACCTGCAGCGGTCTTCATCAACGGAGCCTGATTCAAATCCTGGCCCATGATCAACGCGTGATTCACGTCAGCCTCATGGATCACACGGGAGAGACCCTTGCAGACACGACGCGCCAGGGTGGCGCTCGCATATCTCGCTGGACCGCAATGCCAGTGGTCGAGGGCCCACCACCAGTCAAGGGTGCACGCACTTCCACAGCTCACGAACCATGACCGCTTCAGCAGCTTCCACCCCGACGCTCACTTTTCAATTCGCCTCCACGGTCTCACCTCCACGGTCTCACCTCAGCAGCGCTCAAGTCGATGAAGGTCTCACCGAACCTCGCGGCGATTGCGCTCCTGGCAACCACCGCCAGTGCTGCTAACCACACGACGCACACGGCCCGTGTCTTGGCTGCACTGCCGACCGACGTCCCACCGTCCAACCTCTTCACCTACAACAATGGACTCTCCGGCATGCTGCCACCGCGCTTCATGAGCGCCGGCGCCGTCGGCTCCAAGCCCATCCCCACCAACGCCTGGTGGAGCAACATGATCGCCGCGACCACCGACGTCGAGGCGCAGCCGGCGTGGACCAACCCGTTCGCGCTGCGTCCGTCGATCTCGCAGGCGCCCTTCGGCTTGTCGCTCAGCTACCCGTTCTCGACGCGTGCCGTTGGCGGCTCCTCGGGCAACGGCAACGCCAACAAGTACTACCTGCACTCGATTCTGAACGACCTGTCGTTCTCGGCGGTCGAGTTCAGTGCCGCGCCAAGCCTCGAGGTGTACGGTTGGGACGACCTTGGTGTGTCCGTGCGTCTGTCGAAGACGGCCACCAACAAGATCGAGTCGACGCTCGTGAGCGGCATGGCGTTCGCCACGGCCACCTACACGCAGCTCACGCCTCGCTTCGTGTCGGCCCACGCTGTGGTCACGATCAACGGCGCCAACGTGCAGCCAGGTGCGGTCGTGACGAGCAACCGCTTCGTCGTGACGCTCAACAACGGCCAGAAGTGGGTGCTGTACACGGCGTCGCAGCTCACGCTGACGCTGGACGGGTTCTCGACGCTGGTGGCCAGCGCTGTGTACTCGGGGTACGTGCGTGCGGCGCTGGTTGTGAGTGACGCGCAGCTCGCCGTGCTGGACAAGACCAAGGCGTGTTTCGTGAACGGCGGCGACGTGTCCATCCAGAGCGCCAGCGCCTACACGCTCAACCTCAAGACGAGCGGCGACTGCTCCAGCGGCCTGTACCACTACCTGCAGACCCACCACATCGACACGCTCGACCGCACGAGTGCCGCCGAGTCCAGCGGCACCACCACCGCCGCCACGCGTGGACCCATGACTGGTGTGCTGACCAAGACGTCCCCGCCAGTGCTTCGCTTCTCGGAGACCCTGAACGTCCCAGCCGACTTCTACCCGCCACGTCGTCCGACGGCGAGTGCCGTGCAGACGCAGAAGATCAAGGAGGCGCTCGTGGCGGACATCAACGCGGCCTGGAGCTTCGTGATCGACGGCAGCTACTACTTCAACGGCAAGCTCGCGCACAAGTACGCCAACCTGTGTCTCATGGCCAACGACGACGTCGTCGCCGGCTCCGACAAGGCGTCGCTGCTGCGTACGTGCTTGAACAAACTGGAGACCGTGCTCGCGCCGTTCCTCGCCAACTCGTGGAAGTACCCGCTCCACTATGACACGGTGTACCGCGGGATCATCAGCTCGCAGGGGATCACCATCAACAACCGCGACGCCGACTTTGGCAACTCGATGTACAACGACCACCACTACCACTACGGCTACTGGATCACGACCGCGGCCATCGTCAACTACTTGGACCCGAGCTGGTCTCAGCTCGCGCAGCTCAACAAGATCACCAACTTCCTCATCCGTGACGTGGCCAACCCGAACAGCGCCGACGCCAACTTCCCCAAGTTCCGCCAGTTCGACTGGTTCCGTAGCCACTCGTACTCGCACGGCGTCACGCCGTTTGGCGACGGTAAGGACCAGGAGTCTTCGTCCGAGGAGATCAACTTCCACTACGGCGTGGCGCTGTTCGGCAAGGTCACAGGCAACACGGAGCTCACGAACCAGGGCCAGCTCATGCTCAAGATGTGTGCGCGTGCCATCCAGACGTACTTCCTCATGACGAGCGACAACAAGATCCACCCGGCGACGATCCTCCCGAACAAGGTCACGGGTATTTTGTTTGATAACAAGGCCGACTACGGCACGTGGTTCAGTGCCGAGAAGTATGCGATCCACGGCATCCAGATGATCCCGATCACTCCGGTGACCGAGTTTGTGCGCACGACCAAGTTTGTCAAGGAGGAGTGGGACGCTGTGCTCAGTACGATCCCGGATGTCGTCAACAGCAACGTGGCGAATGCGTGGATGTCGCTGCTGTACGCCAACTACGCGACGGTGGACGCGACGGTGGCTCTTCAGAAGCTGCAGGTCGCGGCGATGGACGATGGCTTGACGCGCGCGTGGGCGTTGTACATGGCTGCGACGCGTCCGTCGACGACGACTGGT
>JAADVL010000513.1:0-23117 GCA_023334995.1 Pythium sukuiense | reverse complement strand
TAGCGCCAAAGAAAAAGCAACTTTCATCACCTCGTTTGAGGCTCCAAGCGAACCAGAATTGTAGCTCATCGGAGCTCCAGTGCAGCTTCCACGGGACTCTCGCAACTTACCTTCCAAAAGCGCCACGAGTCATAGGCTCTTTTATGTACAACGTGTCACGTTTTGGTGAAACTTTCAAAGCGTGTCACCTTTTGTAATTAACCCTACAAAGTGTATGGTGTACGTGGCTAGAGGAACGTAACCCAACTGTCTGCAACCGTTAAAACAGTAGATCCGGGTGAGCAACACAAAAAGGAAGACAAATTGGACTCCAGATTCACTTGCTGAAATTATTGCGCAATTAAATATTGTGGCACACACTACGGCGCTACAGAGAGAGAGAGACATCTATCTACACAAAGTCTACAGCGTGGCCATGCGCTGAGGGCCGTGGCCGAGTTGGAACTGGATCACGTCGTCGAAGAGGCTAGGGTGGTGGTTCAGCGGGTGCATCGCGTGGAGGTCGTCGTACATCTGCGGGTGCATCGAGTTGTGGGGGAAGGTGGCCGAGCCTGGCACGTGGTGCTGGAAGTGTCCGTGGTGAGGCAGGTGGTGGTGGGCTCCCGTTGGCTCGTTGACGCTGGCCTG
This sequence comes from Pythium sukuiense, assembly GCA_023334995.1. Classification (NCBI taxonomy): domain Eukaryota; phylum Oomycota; class Peronosporomycetes; order Pythiales; family Pythiaceae; genus Pythium; species Pythium sukuiense. Next base: position 22,490 of record JAADVL010000513.1, on the reverse strand, counting down.
GCTGAAGCTGTACTGCAGGTTGGCGATGGAAGGCTGCGAGGCCGACGCGTAGCTGTACGCCGGCGGAGGCGCCTGGCCTGCGAGGCTAGCGTACGAGGTCAGAGGCACGTGGGTCGCCTGAGAGTAGAGCGCTTGCTGGTCGTTCATGACCATGGGGTTGGAGACAGAGGCCGGCGAGTGCGATTCGTTCGGGTTGTGGAGGATGCTCAGCGAGCCGCTGGAGTACTGGTGGTGGTGGCTGTAGCCGTGGTGGTCGGCGTGGTGGTTGCCGCTCATCATGGAGGCTCCGTGGTGGTGGTTCTTCATGTGGCGCGTGAGGTTTCCGGCCGTGCTGAACGACTTGCCGCAGCCCGGGGCCTTGCACATGTGGGTCTTGCCTCCCAAGTGGATCTTGAGGTGCTGCTGCAGCTTGATTTCGTTCGGGAACGAGCGCTTGCAGCCGTCGATGGAGCACTCGAAAGGCTTGATGGATGCGTGGAGGCGCTTGTGGCGAGCCAGGTTGCCCGACGTGCTGAAGCGTTTGCCGCACGTGACCACAGGACACACGTACGGCTTCTCTCCCGTGTGGGTCTTCATGTGCTCGCTGAGCGTGAACTTGCGGTTGAAGCGACGGCCGCAGCCTGGCTCGTGGCACATGAACGGCCGGTCCGAGTCCTTGTTGGAGGGCGAGCGCGCGTCCATGGTCGCGACCTTGGCCGTGGGCGTCGTGGGCACGCCCTCCGCAGCAGTGTAGTCGTCGTGGTCCATGAGCTCCATCATGTGTGTGGGTGGTGTCACGCTGGTCAATTCGGTGATTGAGATGGGAGGAGGGGAGGGGACTCGGGATCCTCACTTCAAATCGTCTGGCTGATACTACCAAGGACGAGACCAGTACACAGCAAAGCAGATCGGAAAGTGACCACCTCAGGGCGGGGGGAGCAACAACAGCGGACGGACTCCCCAAGCAAGCTCAGCACTGTGAGAGGAGGGAGGCAACGCAGCGGAGCCTCCGCTGGAGGAGTCCTCCGAGGACCGAGTGAGGGGAGGGACAGAACTGCGGCAGCTGCTCACCAAGTCGACAGGGCAGCGAGGGCTGGTGTCACTTCTCCCCGTCCCCTCTTGAAGGCTTCGAGGTTGCGGTGGATGACTGTGGCTCCATCGCGTCCGGCGAATGCTCATGCCAGCTTGTGATCGCGTGGACGGATCGAAACGCCATCGGGGGGATGGGCGGTGGAGATTTGCACGGCTATGCGCCACTTTCACACTCACCATGCGTCGCTGGAGGCGGATCGCTGTCATCTTCGCCGTAAAAAGCCAAGTTTGAGCGGCGCTTGCTGACTGAGAGTGGAGCGGACAGTGGACGCCGAGACAGAGGCCAGATGGCGATTCGCGAGTGTGCAATACCCGGCCAAAGAGCCGGCTCGCTGCCACGGCTGCTGCCGGCGAACAGATACAGAGACAAGGCGCGGCGTGGCGCGCAAACAGCCACCTGGCGAGTTTGCTCGTTTACTCTCCAGTCTCCTCCCTCCCTTGGAACGGGAAGATGGCGGTGAAACGAAAGCGGCGTGACAGCCACAGTACCAATGTCAGAACAAAAGGCAGGAAGATTTCCCAAACTGTTGTGCAGTGCAAGTTTGTTCTGTCAGTACATTCAAATGTGGACCCTTGAGCAAAATAAACGTTGGAGAATTCAAAGCCGAGGTAACGACCAACGAAAATTTGCATGGAGGACTTCCGGCGACGGTTTCCTTGGATCCGCGTTTAGCATCCCCATCGGATATGAGCAAACACCGGCATCGCGTCGCTGCGTACTGTAAGTTGAAAAATTCTGACGACTGGGCAGCCATTTGGGGACCAGCGCATCCTTCCACAAAGTGCCCAAGCACCCTTATCTGCCGATCCCAATCTTCCCATTATTCCATTCTGGTCCTCCAAGCTGAAGCGGCGAGCTGCTGTATCGCTTGTACTTCAGCATTTGCCGATGACAAGGCTGAGGTTTGCGATGGTGGGTGAAAATGGCCCAAAGTTTGGTTGCTGAGTCAGTGCTTCGGCGGTGGGACCATCCGGACGACCTTCGGCGCGTAGAGTGGGACGATTGGAGCCCACACTGTGCCTGTGGGACTGTCACGAATCGCGATGACTTCAAAAACGAGCACTTCAATGCGTTGACGAAGCGCCATACTCAACCTGGACCATCTCCAGCTTAGTACAGTTGACACTCACGGCTGATTGACACGCTCTCTATGGAGAAGAAAGACCCTTTCAACGCCCCGCCACGAGAGGAGCAGCGCACATCTTGGTATCGCCTCAAGCTCGTCCAGTAACCGTAGTCGCACAAAACGCATTGGCGAGGCGCAGCTCCACGTACGGTACGGTAGCTGTCAGAACGCAGCGTCTTTTTTGAAGAGCCTTACACCAAAGGCTACAGTAAGGTAGTGTAGGCACCAAGACGAATCCCAGGACACGGCTGCCCTCTCACTACCGGTACAGTATTACGCACCACAGTCACCAGTGACTGTACTGTATAGTAACAAGCGCCCGCGAGGTCACAAAAGGGTGAATACATCGTCGTCGACAGCCCGCCGCGACCCGAAAGAAGAGAAAAATGATGAACCCTCGCTTCCCTCAAGTTGAACATCGCACAGTAGAAATTTTGGCGGCTCGGTGCATCCCCGCGCCGTGCGTGGGACGCCGCCGCAGCAACTTGCCGTACAGCGCATGACGTGATATGGGCCAATTTTTCCGGGAATCCTCGCCTTCTCCCCGAAAATTGGAGAAGCCGATTTTCCACATTGTTGGCGATTCGGCAAACTGCGATGGCGTCTGTGACGACTACTAGTACCGGTACAGTAGCCCCTCACTCGCCGCCGAGTGAAACGCAAGCCCGGATTCACAGTCTCCACTTTGCACAAGGTCGGAGCATCAGCGGGCAGCGTGGTTGCCATGAGACGATGAGTGAGCCGCGGCGGCGACTGACCCGGCGACGTCACCGCATTAGCAACAGGGCGGCGCACGCCAGAGGTATCGCCATCTACCGCATTGCCCAAGGCGAGGCGAGAACTCACCCGAGAAATATGGGCGCCAACTAAGGCTAATGCGGACTGTCGTGGGGTCCTCCGACGCTCGCCTCCGTACAGTACTAGGCTTCGGTAGAGACTAGCTGCTCATCGGATCGCTGGGTGGCTTTTCGCGGGGAGAGTGAGAGGCTTCCACACCGAGTTGCACTGCACGTTACAGGACACGTACTGTACGGCGTGGAGAGAAGCAATCTCTCTGATTACAGACAACGCCGAGCGAGTACAGAGATCATTCACAGAATCTGTGAGACTCACGAGAACAGATAGAGTCGGAGGATTCTCGCCCAAGTGGTGAAGTGAAGCTCGAGAGTGGAGTGTGACGCTGCTTCTTTTTTCTTGAACGCGCCTGCCCATCCCGTCCGAATCATTTCGACTTTCCTCGGATGTCTGTCACTGCTCTCGTTCCCACTCCCCCCCCTGAAGGAGGAGGTCCGCAAAGGACTCTGCTGTCTGCAGCCAGGAAGCAACTCGTGCTGCTCCCTGCAGTCCGTCCTTCCTTGCTTGAATTCTGAAGCTCTGCCCTCGTGAAATCGACCATCGACTCCTGGAACGACACATGCCACGGACTGAAGCGTGGAGATGAAGCTGCAAGTGAGAGAATGCGAGGCAGACACGGTGCTGGTTTGGTGTCGTGCGACTTCTGATCGAGGCCACGGCTGAGAATGGTACGTGGAGACTGGTACGGGCCGAAGGATCCACGACAACGAGAAGCGCCGGTACTTGGTCTCCGTGGAATGACCAGTTTGTTGCCGACATGGGAGCAATGGTGCCAGGCTCAGAAAGAAGGAACGACGGATCACCATCACGCGAGACGTAATACGATCAGCGTATCGTAGGAGAATGGAGCCACTTGAGACGAATGGAAGGGGTCACGCCTTCCGAGGTCGCGTCGGAATCCGACACCTTGTTGACTGGTGTCGAGCTCGATAGAGAGATTCCTGTGACAGACAGAGGGATTTACAGTAGTTGGTTGTGAAGAGTCGTCCGAAAATGGAAGTGCCACGAAGTCGACGACTGTCTTCTCTCGCTTCTGCTGCAAATCCCCTCCTCTGCGTGCGTGAAGGGAGGTTTGAGTTGACTGAGCCGATCCACAGTGTACGATGTCATCCTACAGGTGTCAATCTTGGAAATCCGAGTGTGCTGAAGCTGCGCGTCCACTGCGTACAGCAGGTAGCGATACGATACGCCAGAGTCCACACCACCACCATGCAGTCGAGCCATGTGAGTCAAGTGGTGACCGCTCCATTATTGTGCGAGTTGCGGTGCTTCATGTACTGATACTGCGCGAACTGCCAATAACCACAGGTGACGCTGTGGTTTTTGGTTGTAGAGCCATCCACCTGATCATGAACACGAACAAAACAATATGATTCGCTGAAAAAGAGGATATAGGTGTATGATTGGCTAATAATATCTCGGCAGTGATCGTGATGACGATGGCTACAGTCAGACGGACGGATCCGCCGACCAGTGAGCGTCTCCATCTATCCCCAAGACGCTCGAAGAACTCCACGCGATGTCGGCTCACTCGGCAATCGCCACGGCCACGACTACGCCCCACGCAGCATACTCACAATCACCGCCACCACTACCGCCATGGAGACGCCGAGAAAGGCGCACGACGACCACTTCATCCAGGTGGAGACGCCCGTGGCTGGCGACGCGCCGCGGCTCACGCTCGAGTGGCAGAACGTGGACCTGAGCGTGTCCGTGAAGGACTCACAGACCAAGCAAATTGAGCAGAAGCAGATCCTGAGCAACGTCAGCGGCCGCGCACAGCCAGGCGAGCTGCTGGTCATCATGGGTCCGTCTGGCGCCGGCAAGAGCTCGCAGCTCGACTGCAACGCCGGCCGCAACCACTCCATCACTAGCGGCCGTGTCACAGTCAACGGCGCTTCGTGGTCCAAGTATCTCAAGCGGTTCGCGGCCTACGTGATGCAAGATGATCTCTTCTACGCGACCATCACAGTCCGCGAGCACCTCATCTTCCAGGCGCGGCTGCGCATGGGCAAGAAGTACTCTGTGCATCAGTACACAGCGCGCTTGGACGAGGTCATGGAGGAACTGGGGCTCGCCAAGTGCCGCGACACGTTCATCGGCGGCACACTGCTGCGCGGCATCGGGTGGAGAACGCAAGCGCCTGTCGTTTGCCACCGAGATCCTGACCAACCCGTCGCTGCTGTTCGTGGACGAGCCCACGTCCGGACTGGACGGCTACATGGCGGAGACTATCGTGCTGCAGCTCCAGCAACTCGCGCAGGAAGGCCGCACTATCGTCGTGACGATCCACCAGCCGTCCTCCGAGTTGTACAGGCTGTTCGACACGCTGTATCTGCTGGCCGACGGCGCGACAGTGTACCATGGCAAGGCTGCGGACGCAGATTCGTACTTGGTGACCTTGGCTTCCAGTGTCCGGGCTTCGTGAACCCGTTCGACTTCTTCACGGTGCAACTCGTGGTGCTGGACAAAGAGAAGGATGAAGCAGGCGTCCAGCGTGTGCAGGCGCTGAAGGACGCATGGGCGGCCAAGTCGCTCCCAGCCAGTCGTGAAGGCGCCAACAGCGTCGTCGAGGCAACGGAGGATGCGAGCGACGACTCCTTCGAGGACATGCGCCTTGGACCAGTGGGCCAAATGGCTGTGCTCATGCAGCGCAACTTCATCCGCCTCGTGCGCGACAGCATCGCGTTCTGCGTGAGCATCTTCCAGTCGCTCTTCCTCTCGCTCATCTTCGGACTGATCTACTTGCAGCTCGACTTGGACCAGAAGGGCATCCAGAACCTCGCCGGTGCGTTCTTCGTCATCGTCGTCAACCAGACTTTTGCATCGGCGAGTCCACTGTTCGTGGCAATCCCTGGTGAGCTGCCAATGATCTTGCGGGAGTACCGTGCTGGACTGTACCGCCTCATCGTGTGGTTCATCTGCAAGAACCTCAGTGAGCTGCCCGTGCAGATCCTCATGCCCATCGTGTTCTTCCTGCCATGTACTTCCTCATCGGCATCGGCCACGGCGTCACCACGTACTTGGCGTTGCAGCTCATGGTCGTCCTGCTGAACTTCTCCGCCGTGGGTCTCGGCTACATGGTCTCTTGTATTGCGCGTCGTGTGGAGATCGCGCCGATCGTGGGAATCGTCACGCTGCTGCCATTCATGTTGTTTGGCGGGCTCTTCCTCAACTCGGATGACGCGCCAAAGTACTTCATCTGGATGCAGTATATCTCGCCGATCAAGTACGGCTTCGAAGGCTTCATGAAGATCTTCTGGCACAAGGTTGACTCGCTGCCCTGCATCGAAGGCAAGCCGTGTCTGGCGACCAACGGCGTCGGCGTGCTGGAGTACTACAGCATCGACTCTTTTGGTGGCTCCGCTGTGGGCGACTCGTGTATCCTCATCGTGCTCGGGCTGTCCTTCCGCTTCATCGGACTTGTAGCTCTTTGGTGGAACGTCCGTGGCCAGGCCAAGTGATCAAGCCCAAGATCAAGATCGTTGCAGTGGGCCACTATAGTGTAGTGGCAGGTCCTTCCTTGCATGTTTCACGACCAATGCCACGCCATGTTATCTTTTCTTACCGGTCACTGAAATGCGCGGAGTTCGTTTTCGAGCTCGTCCAACCCGTCGCTGTCGTATGAGGATGCAACAGAACGGCGTGATGATAACCTTGTCGTCCTTGGAGCAAGTGCTGAAGACGGAGCTGCAGAAGCTATCTGTGTCGAGGCAGCTTTGGAAGCCTCTTGAGATGGTGTTTGTGGGACTGGTGGTTTTGCAGCGGTCGACTTGGGTTGGCGAGGTTTCCGCACTGGTTTCGGCTTCTGAGTCGGCTTCTCACTTGCTGTCGGCTTTTCAGCAGCAGGCACAGTTTTCCCTTTCGGCACCGTCGTCGTTGTTGTTCGTTTCCTTGGCTCCTTGGGTTTGCGCACAACACTTGTTTTCTTCTCCGGCTCCACCTCCGCAGCAACTTGCGTTGTCTTGGCCAGTTCAGCTTGTAGCTCTTTCAGCTCCTCATCACTCTCGGTCATCGCTGACAGTTCCGACATCGATCGAAGCCGCTGTTGGCTCGCACCGCGCGCTCTTGAAGTCGCCGGTTCAGTTAGAGACCTCGTCGCCGTCATTTGTGCAGTCTGCAATGCTGGGCTTGTCGCCAGCTCTGCCTGGAGCGCAAGCAACTCAGCATCACTCTCTGCCATCGCTGAAGACGCGTCAGAGAGTCGGCGACTGCGTCTATTGGGAAGCATAGCCGCTGGGGTTGCCTTCGCTGTAGCAGATTTCTCACTGAGAGATGTTGTCGCGAGCCTCTTCGCGGATGGGGCGGCCGACGACGTTACCGAGCTCGCTACCGCTGCTGATCTCTTCCGGGAGGGCGCTGGCTTTCGCGGGGCTGGGGTTGCCATTGGCGCAGCAGAGACACTTGCGTCGAGTTCTTGCTGGAGAAGGTTCAATTCGTCCACGCTACTGACGTCTGAAAAACGAGACGCGTATCTGGTCTGTGCACGCGGTGGACGCGATGGTGGGAGATCTGACGGTTGCCCGTGTACAGAGGCTTGTGTTTCCTGTGCCTGAGCAGCTGCTTGGCGCCCGTTGCGTTTTGCAGACTGTGGGGCTGGCGGTGCGAGCACAAGCCGAGGATCTCGCCCGAGTTCCATCTCTAGCTCTGTCAGTCCGTCGCTCTCCTGGCCACTGGATACAATCGAAAACGCTCTCTTCCTGGTCACACGAGCTGGCTCTCGTACAACTGATCGCGTTGGAATAACGATTTTGCTCGTTAGTGCGATCGGCCGCGGAACTTGAGCAGCGGCGACCGTCTCCCGAGCCAGCTCTGCCTCGAGCTCTTCGAGGCCGTCCGTCTCTTCCCCCGTCGATATAATCGACAGAGCACGACTCCTTGTCACCCGTGGCGTAGGCGTACCTGCAGAGGCAGTGGTTGACTTTGCCACTGCTCGGTTCTTCACAATACCAACGCGTTGCGGGCGAGTTTCACGCGTCAGCTCAGCCTCTAGCTCCGCCAAACCGTCGCTTTCTTCAGCAGTGGACGCGATCGACATTGCCCGGCTTCTTGTCGCGCGTGGCGCCACGGATTTCGACGTCGGCACATCAGTTCGTTTTGTTGACTCACTTGACCGGGTTCCGTGCTCCAGTTCTGCCTCCAGATCAGCTAACCCATCACTTTCCGTATCCAGAGACAGCACCGATGGAGAACGACGTCGTGATTGGACTGAGGTTGATCTGACCGTTGGCGCGGCTCTCTTGAGGGATGATGGTCGCGTATTTGCTGCGACTGTGCTAGTCACCAAGTCACGGGCTAGTTCTGCCTCCAGTTCGTCGAGACCATCACTTTCTTGACCACTCGACGCGACGATGCTCGACCATGTCGGCCGAGAGACTGTTGCTGGACCACTCGCCTTGCGCTGTGCCGTTGGCGGCCGTCTCGACGTCGCTGCCGCTTTCCGTGGTGGTGCTTGTGGCTGCTCGCTCTGGGTGACGTGGCCTTCAGCCTCTTCTCGCTCGAGCTCCTGCTCCAGTGCTAACAGTGATGCATCCACGTCATCCGCCGCGTCAGGGTCATCCACGAACAACGCAGCTGGACTGGAACGATGTCTTCTCACGATCCCATTGATCGGCTGATGCTGATCGGATCCATTCGTGGTTGTTGGGAACAGCGACTGGCGCAGTCGAGTCGCCCACAGCTCGTGTTCGGTCGCTTTTTGTTCACTCCACAGACCTGCTTCTTGCAAGAAACTGCTTCCCGATCCACTGGTGGTGCCGCTGTTCAGCTCACCCACACGACTCTTGCGCAGAAACGTTGGTGTCGCGCGGCCTCGTCCTCGTCCCCTGCTCGCACCACCACCTCTACCGCCGTGGTTTGATATTGCCGGCGCACTTGAGCCAGTTGTGTCGTTCGCACTCGTCTCCACACGCGCCAACTGCTTAAGTGCCGCATTGTACTGCGCATTGAGAGCCTCCAGTTGCATGACCACGTCTTCCATCTCTTCCTCTCGCCGTCGTGGCAGCGCGAGTGGCGCCATCGCCGTCTGACTAGCAGAGCCAACTGGTACTGGCTGTCGAGGCCGCAGCTTGAGTCGGAAATCAGCTACGGAGCCACCGAGACACCTGAGAAAGGCGTCCTCTTCGTGCTCTAGCCGCCGTAGCATGGCCAGCGCCTCACGCGCCGCCCCAGCGAATCGCGGTACTGTGAGCTGCAGCGCGAGCAGTCCACTGAGCTGTGTGAGCGACTGCCACGCGACCACGTTGACCGCGATCTTGATCTTGGGCTCGCTCACCTGCACGCAAAACGCACAATACAGAGCGAACCAGTGGCCGATCACGCCCCAAACCGACGCGTCGTCTTCCTGTAGAGGCGCGCGCACAGCGTCCTCCAGCAGCACTGTACTCACAACGGCGTCAGTTCCACAACCGCATACCCACAGCCATCATAGTGAGCGTCCAACTTACCCAGCGCGACCTGGAGAATAGCGTGGTGGGTGTCGCTGGGCGTGCTGTCCCAGAACTCGACCTGGAACATGGCGCTGAGCCGGCGCTCCAGCCACTGCGCCTTGAACGTCGAGAAGCGGCGCGCCTCACTCGGCTATTCGCAGACAGACGCGCTACGTTAAGTCGCTGCTCTAGTGTCTTCTATCTTGCCTTCTCCACCACTCACCTGCGCCTGGAACGCCGCCACGAGCTCCGTGATCTCGGCCGCCACGCACGTGATGAACTCCTCCAGCGCCTGCGCACGTGTGGGGCAGTTGCGGCCCGTGGGGGTCGCTGTATCTCCGCTGCCCGCGTCGTCGCTGTCGTCCGTCGTGGCCGTGGACGCGGGCGGCTCCCGTCGGCGGGGCTGCGCGATGCCTCCTCCACGAGGACGAGCCGCGACCGTGCGAGGCCTTCCTAGCGGCGGCCTGCGCGCAGCCACGACAGCCGCTCGTGTAGACGCCTCTATAGACGCATGTGCGCTAGGCGCTGACGCCAGTGGCGCATCAGGAGACGCGTGGGCGGCAGCGGACGTCGCCAGAGACGGCGCGCATGTTGCCTTTGCCGTCGCGTCCATTTGATGGATGGCCCGAACCGTAAAAAACCGCAATGTGCCATAAATACGGGCGAGTTGTTCCTAAATTACGGTGATGGATGTAATTTACCAAGTTGAAGTGGCTCGTTCAGTATCAGCAGTCACCGTCCTCGTCGTCGTCGTCGAAAAAGACGAACTGGCCGTACTCGGAGGCCTGGCGGCTGAGCGAGACGCGGCGCTTGTTCTCCAGCAGCTCCACGATGGCTTCGCCCGTCGACAGGCGAGCCGCCACGACCACGAACAGCGCCAGCGCCAGGAACGAGTAGGCCGTGAACGTCCAGGGCAGCGACGACACGCACGCCCTGGGCTGGCTGGGGTCGCCTGCGTTGATGAAGCAGTTGGGCGTGTGCGTCTCAGGCAGCAACTTCATCAGAGCCAACGCCAGGAACGGTCCGAGCGCCTGGCCCAAGTAGATTGCAGCCGAGAATAGCCCAATGACCAGGTTGAACGCCTGGGAGCCGGACGTGGCGACGCTCATGAGCGTCAGTGGGAGTCCTGGGGCGATGGCAAGTGCCGCGCCACAGCCGATGAACACCAACGCGAGGTATTGCGTGGCCCACAGGCGGTTGTAGTCGTGGAAGAGCCCATTCAAGAACGGTGCTGGGCCGAGAAAGAAGAAGCCGACAGCCAACTGGAGGAGGCCGAAGAGAATCACTTGCTTGCAGCCACAGTTGCGGCTCAGCCAAATGTACACAACGCCGCCCAGGAAGTACACGAAGGAGCTCAGTGCGAAGCCGAAGCCGATCGCGACATGCTGGACGCCGAGCACCGTCTGCAAGTGGGAGCCGAGGTAGGGGTCGATGAAGCCGAAAGACGCCATGGCAAAAGTTGTCAGGACGAGACACAGCCAGCATGTTGGCGTGAGCACATCGCGGAAGCCCACACTGCTTTCTTTCACTGCAGCCTGATACAACGACGATCTCAAATTGTTGGCACGGGAGTACAGCCCGTCAGGCAGTGAGTACTCGATGAACACGAACGGCACGACCATCACCACGATGAGCTGCGCCAAGCCGGACACTAGGAATGGGATCCTAAAGCCGTAGTACTGGAAGAGTAGACTGCCCAGAGGCGGTGCAGAGACGAATGCTGCGGCGACGATGAACTCCTGGATGACGAGGATCTGGCCGATATTGGCCGAAAACTCCTCCGTGATCATAGAGAACGCGCCGACAACTGCAATGCCATCGAGAGCGCAGTGTTAGTCATGCATAAACTACAGTAGTAGGCTGACAGAATGAGAGAACTGCTCACCTGCAGCACCAGCACCGAGGCCTTGGCAGACTCGCAGAACGAAGACTATGGCAACCGATGTGGTGTAGGCGAATGCGATCGTGGTAGCGCCGGTGACGACCATACCTAAGCAGATGATGGTCTGGCGTCCAACCACTGGGCTCTTGGATGCTGCGAGTGGGCTGCTGATCATGATGCAGAGCGGGTACACTGAGAAGAAGATGCTCAGCTGCGTCTGCGTCATGTGCAGCTCGGTCTGCGCGTACGCTGGGAAGAAGCCGACAGGCAGCGTCGTGAGTTGGTTTGTCAGGAACAGAATACACGACGTGATGAGCCAGATGAGAAACGACCGGAAGCTCTCTTGGCGCAGGGGGTTGCGCGAGGCCGACAGCTGCATCATCGTGTCGTACGTCATGGCGTCGCTGGCTCGGCGGTTGCCGGCTCGACGCCCCGTGGCGTTATCAATCGCTTCAGGTGCTCCCTTCACCAGGTCGCTATCACTCAGAGGAGCGACGGCAGGCGGCGTCATTTGCGTGAAGCCTGCGGCCTTGTTGCCAGCGGAAGCCGAGCCAGAGATGGAGCTCCACATCTTCTGCCGCGGACTCAGCGGGCGGTTGGTCCTACTGGTGGCGGCGTACATGTGGCTCCAGTCGCGATCCGTGGACGGCGCCGTGTCCTCCGCACCCGCGCGGGGCAGCAGCGGCCTCCGCTCGCCATTCTCCGTCGCGCTGCGCTGCATGACGACTGCGGATCGAGTGCGACAGACCGCCCCATAAAAGCGAATCCATTCGCTTGGCGTTCCGCGCGTAATCAGACTCTAAATCTGTTTGCTCTTGTACAGGATCGAGGTTTATCCTCCACAAGAGCGTTTTTAAACCTACCGGGTCCTGGTTTAATTTTCAACCAATCAAACTCCATTCAGGAGCGTTCCCTTTCCAGTTGCACTTGGGATCTGCCAATCAGCTCGCGCCATTCCGTGTAGGTCTTGGATTCGACGATCCACGATGACGAGCACGACGGAAGCGACGACGCAGTTCGGAACATGCTGCGTCGAGTGGTCACCCGAGCCGCTGCCCGAGCCTCCGCGTCCCCCAGCGCCCCCTCCGCCGCACGCGCGCTGCCGCAAATATACTCCGTGCTCTCGCCGCCGCAGCAGCTCCACCAGCAGATCCGCATGAAGGTGTACACGAAGACCGGCGACAAGGGCACGTCCCAGCTCTTCTCGGGCGAGCGCCGCCCCAAGGACGACGCGATCTTCAAGGCGCTGGGCGACACGGATGAGCTCAACGGCCAGATCGGCGTCGCCATCGAGGCGTTGCGCATCTCCAAGAACGAATACCTGCCGAACAAGCTCGAGAACATCCAGTCGCGCCTGTTTGACCTCGGTGCATGCGTGGCGACGCCGCTGACCACGGCGTCCCAGACCAAGAAGGACCGCGCCGGTCGCTTCGACGAAGGCAACGTTGATCTGCTGGAGCAGTGGATCGATGAGATGGACGCGGAGCTGCCGCCGCTCAAGGTCTTCATCTTGCCGTCGGGCGGAGGCCTTGCCTCCACGCATCTCCACGTAGCGCGCTCTGTGTGCCGCCGTGCGGAGCGTCGTGTGGTGCCGATCGCTAGTGCTGGAGATGTCGAGCAGGTGGTCATTCGATACCTCAACCGCCTGAGCGACTTTTTGTTTGTGGCTGCTCGCTATGCGGCTTTCAAGGAGGGCAAGGAAGAGACCAAGTGGCAGAACCAGAACATCCGTCCTGCGCGCAAGTCGAGCGCCAGCGATGAAGAATAGGAGTTTTGTTGTCTGATCAACCATCGCGCAATACATTTCTGTGGTCAAAGGCTAATACTGATTGTGAAGCAACCTGGAACAGTTCAACCGACAGCGACTGTTCATTTGATAGTTGCAACGACAGATTGGGGCAGACGACCGGCCATGGGGAAGGCGAGCCTCACGGGATCAAAGGTGGGAGACACGCGTCCCAAGGCAAACGCCGATGACGACAGCGAGGGCGACGAAGGTTGGCGCGTACTTCTGCTGCGAGGCCTCGTGCGAGGAGACATCGAATGTAAGGTTCCGACCGCACTTGCGCATGGTTTGGAATACGGTGTACTGAGTCGTCGTGATCAGCCACTGCACGCGCCCTCCACGACCACATCGATGTGCTCTCACTGCCATTCACCAAGCCCATGCCTGTTTGGAAAGTGCAGTGGGAGTCCATGTACTGGTGGGTACGATCATCACTGACGAGGTCTGGTGTTTCATGCTCACTCACACGTCTTCCTCCCGGTCCTTTAGGTGGATTCTGGGCGATGCGACACCGCTGTTCATTGCAGCTATGTACTCTCATCCTAGACTCGTCCACTGGCTTCTGGAGCGTGGAGCCGACCGAACCTCCAAATGCTATCTCGGCCGTACGCCATTGGACTTCGTCGGCGAATGTTGCGAAACGGCCATGACTTCCACCGAGAAAGGCGCACCGAAGGACGTTCTCCATCGAAGCGAAGAGTGTCGCCGGCTATTGGCATCACCGCCGTTGCTTCCGGCTCCACCGATGGAAGGAGTCCAGTTTGCGTGCCATATCTCAACTCAGGTAGTCGTAGTGAAGGCCGCGTCCTCACCGAGAACGACGAGGACGACAAAGCAACCCGCTGCGGCAGGAGGACCACCAGCGTCGCCGACAATGACCAAGCAGACGATCTACAATTGTCTGGTCGACGTGCTGTGGGAAGTGCCTCTATCAAACGGCGCTCTCATCGAGAAGTACGAAGTGCGTCAGCGTCTACTGGCCGAAGATGGCGACGATGGCACGCTGGAGAACGGAAGCTGGAGAGTGGAACGCGCCGCGCACAACCGTAAATCTCGACAGCAAGCCATCTTGCTAGAGGGCCTGCAGTTTGGAAGTACGTACGAGTTTATGCTCCGGTCGTGGAACAGTGCGGGTAAGGGCGAGTGGGGCAGATCGTACAAGTTCAAGACGCTGCCATCGCCGGAGCAGGACACAACGCCGAAGACTTAGTCAACAATGCAGCTTCTATATGAGTATGGAAGTACACTTCTACAGCCCACGACATCTAATCCACGGCCTTCTTGTTGCTTGCAATGCCGTGAGTTGGTGCAGCGGACGAGACGCGACCCAGCCCGGTGAAATGAGGCGAGAAGCAGAAAAGTCCAGCGCTGATGGAAGCGAGAATCGCGGCGCCGTACGCTGGTCCATCCAGCGACACGAGGTACGTCCACCCGGAAAGAACTGTTCAAAGCAATCCGAAGGGAAAGGTCAGCAACGTGAGAAACGTGGTCGAGGCAGCCAGATGTGTACAGCGTACTGGGAGAGATGGTGCGTGCGATGGACTTCATCATGCGACAGAAGAGAGAACATCAGCTCGGCAGACAACAACAGAGCAGATTCTTGGATCAAACGTACGGTGAATGAGGAGGAGATGCCCATGAATGCACCCACGCGCTCCGGCGCCACCAGAGTCGTCTGGAGGCCGATGGAGCTCGCGCGTAGCATGCTGATGGACACAACTTGAGGTACGAGCAGCAGGTACACTTCCTGAATGGTCTTAGCTCGAGACAGAGCGACAAAAGTGGCGACGTATATGATACTGGAAAGCTGCAACAGCAAGCGCTCCGAGCGGATCAGGCGAGTTGCCCAACCCACAGAGATACTGCCGAACGCGCCCAGCAGACCCATGTAGCTGAGCACGAAGCCACGCGCCTTGGGGTCCGTACCAAACTTGTCCTCGAGCAGCGTGGAAAAGTGAGTGCGATACAAGATCGCAGCCATAGCGAGCAGCAGTCGAGCGAAGAGCAGAGTCCGCGCCGGGCCGCTTTCCTTGGTGATGTTCTTGAACTCGAGCAGCTTGTCCTTGGCATCGCTCAGGATGCGCTTGTAGTCGATGCTCTTTTCCTTGTCGGTCGAAGCCTCCAGCAGCGGTGTGTGGTCGACATAGAAGAAATAGATCAGCGCGTAGTTGAGGGCCAGCACGGACACTGTGAGCATGGTCGTGTAGTTGAAGCCATTGGGGATGGAGCCAACGTAGCCGCCGATGATCGGTCCGATAATGAAGCCGGCATTGGACGCGGCGTTCAGCCGGCCGATCGCAGCGGAGCGGGCGTGTGGATCAAGATCGTCGGTCACTGCGACCTTGATGATGTCGAGCGAGTGCTTGAAGACGGCCGGGGGGATGCGGGAGAGGACGACGAGGTAGATGTTCCACGACAGTCCGAGAATCACGTAGCCCACCGACGCGCCGACAAAGCAGGCCAGCAACACGCGGCGCCTACGAAGTGAGGTTCAGATACAAAGGAATGGAGTGGACGAGGCGAGAGACAGGAGCTTACCGTCCGTAGACGTCGCTGAGCCCTCCGGCGATGGGCGCGGAGAAAAACTGGATGAAGCCGTACATGCTCATGATGTAGCCGAAGGCTACGGCGCCGCCCTCCATGCCCTTGATGTAGGACGCGAGCGACGGGATGATCATGGACACAGCCAGCAGATCCAGGAAGGACACGACGTACAGCACGTGCAGGCGCAGCCAGCGAAGCGGCGTCTCGAACGCCATGATGCTCACGTACTGTAAAGACTGGCACTATGTTCTGTTGACACTCTGACACGTTTCGCATCGAACACATCAAAACGAGGTGATACTGACAACAATTGTCAAAACAGGGTGGTACTGTGATTAACACGTGGGTTTCTTGACTTCCACAAACCCACGGGTCGTATTTGGAAATGGGTGGGTCGGGGGAAGAGCTGAAGGTTACGTTTGCATGGTTACGTTTCGTCCTTCCACACCACACGAATTTGGCTCCTTGGGTCCACTCTGTGCATCAACCCACTTGGTCCACGTAACCCGTACCCGCCGGCCATCCGTACTGTAGCTCTCTCGCTGATCTTGATCCCCACAGAAATCCATCCGCAGACAACGAACGAGATGGCATCGACGCCTAAGGTGACGCTCACGGGCGGCAAGCTCACGGTGGACGACGTGTGCGCCGTCGCGGCGCTGGGCGCTAAAGTGGCCGCGGAGCTCCCGACCCCAGCGACCGAGACGCGTGAGCACTGGACGTCGGCGGTGGACGCCGAGAGCGCCATCGAGACGCAGCTGCGCGGCGTGGAGCTGCCGCAGACGCTCGCGGGCGTGCACCTGACGTCCACAACGCGCGCGGCGCTGCTCGTGCTGGCCCACCGTCTTCTGCGCGTCAAGCCGACCGCCGCGGTCGTGGACACGGCGGCCTTTCTCGTGGCGCTGCTCAACCACAACGTACTGCCTCTCATCCCGTCGGGCGCCGTCGACGTCGCGGCGCTGGTCGTGCTGGCTGCTGCTGAGGGCCGCGGCTTCGCGCGTGTGAACGGCGCCGCCGTGGAGCTATCGAAGGCGCTCGCTGACGCATCCATCGCGCTGCCGAGCGCGCCGCTGGGCTCATTCGAGAAGCAGACACTGGCACAGTCGCCCATCGTGCTGCTGGCCGTGTCGTCGCTCGCCATTGGCGGCGCGCGCGGACTCCTGCCCATCGCTGATGCCGTCGCTGCGCTGTCGTGCGAGACGCTCCAGGTCAACGCCGTGCCTTTCTCGGCCGAGTTCGTGGACGTGAGCCGTCCTCACCGCGGCATCGTCACGTCGGCCACCAACTTGCGCCTGATGCTCGAGACCTCCAAGTACGTCAACTCGCGTAAGGACTTCGTGCAGGACGCCGACTGCGTGCGCTACATCCCACAGTACCACGGCCCAGCGCGCGACACTGTCGCCACGGCCTACAAGACGCTCGAGGTGGAGCTCAACAGCGCCATCGCAACTGACAGCGCGGTGGTCAAGGCCGCCGGCGACTTCCACCCACAGGCCCTCAAGACGGCACTCAAGCCTACGCTTGATGCGCTGCAGCTGCTGCTGCGTGGCGCCAACGAGCGTCGCCAGGTGCTGGATGCCGACGCGGCGGCCATTAAGCCATCGTCGCAGTGTGCGATTGAACTCGTTGAGACTGTGAAGCGCGCATTGGTGGCGGAGGCGCAGCGCTCGTTTGCGTTCTTCAGCGAGGAAGAGGAAGCGCTGAAGGCCAAGCTGGCTGAGAAGCAGGCCAAGGCTCAGGAGGCCGCAGCGAAGGCGGCTGCCGCGCAGGCCAAGGAGGACGAGAAGCTCGCGACGATGACTGAAGCCCAACGTGCCAAGGTCATGGAGAAGCGCCAGAAGAAGCTGGACAAGCAGAAGGAGAAGGAAAGCGCGAAGACTGTTGCGAAGGACGATGTCAAGATCGGCGTTGGCAGCAGCCTCGTGCGTCAGCACCTGCTCAGCCTCGGCAGCGACTGGACGTCGAGCGTCAACGCCTTCGACTTGCGTGCCGGTGGTTTCCCAGTCTTCCTGGACGAACTGTTCCTGCGTCTGAGCTCGGGTGGTGCCCGTCGCAAGCCTAAGATCGCCAAGGGCTCCCAGGATTTCCTCCCACACCAGATGCAGCTGCGTGAGAAGATCTTCAACAAGATCCGCATGGTGTTCAAGCGCCACGCCGGTGTGGAGATTGAGACCCCAGTGTTTGAGCTGAAGGAGACGCTCACGGGCAAGTACGGCGAGGACAGCAAGCTCATCTACGACCTGGCGGACCAGGGCGGTGAGCTGTTGGCGCTGCGCTACGACCTGACGGTGCCTTTCGCCCGCTTCATGGCGCTCCACAACCCTGGAAACATCAAGCGCTACCACATCGCGCGCGTGTACCGTCGTGACAACCCGCAAATGGCGCGTGGCCGCTTCCGTGAGTTCTACCAGTGCGACTTCGATATCGCCGGTACGTACGCGCCGATGATGCCAGACGCCGAAGTGCTGTCGATCGGTATCGAGGTGCTGCAGCAGTTCCCAGAGCAGCTCGGTCCATTCAAGGTCAAGCTGAGCCACCGCCGCCTGCTGGACGCGATCCTCGCGATCTGTGGCGTGCCTGCCGACAAGTTCCGCACGACGTGCAGTGCCATCGACAAGCTGGACAAGGAGCCGTGGGAGAATGTGCGTGCGGAGATGGTGGACGAAAAGGGCCTGCCGGAGGCGGTCGCCGACCGTATCCAGAACTTCGTGACGCGTGTCGGCTCGCCGCGTGAGCTCCACGCCGCGTTGACCAAGGACAAGCTCTTTGGTGACAACGAGGATGCCAGGAAGGCCATGGAGGAGCTGGACCTGCTGTTCGGCTACCTTGACGCCATGGGCGTGCTCGACTACATTTCGTTCGACCTCAGTCTCGCTCGCGGCCTTGACTACTACACTGGTCTCATCTACGAGTTCGTGCTCACGAGTCCAGAGCACAACGTCGGCTCAATTGCCGCCGGTGGTCGTTACGACAACCTCGTCGGTATGTTCTCGGCCACTGGCCAGCAGATTCCGTGTGTCGGAGTGAGCTTGGGTATCGAGCGCATCTTCGGTATCCTTCAGGCGCACGCCGAGAAGACGAGCCAGATCGCCAAGCCCACGTCGCAGGTGCTGGTGGCTTCGACTGGTGGCACGCTGGTGGTGCCGCGTCTGGAGATCTGTAAGGAGCTCTGGCGCGCCAACATCTCGGCCGAGATCATGCAGATCGAGAACCCCAAGTTCACCAAGCAGCTCCACTACGCGCTGGAGGCGGGTATCCCGTACATGGTCGTCGTGGGCGAAGACGAGCTGGCCAAGGGCGAGGTCAAGATCAAGGAGATGCTGTCCAAGGATGAAGTCACGGTGCCTCGCAGCGAGTTGGTGGCCGAGCTGCTGCGCCGCAACTGCCTCACGACCGACACGCTGAGCGTGTAAGCATCGTCGTGAGTGGGCAGCTGCAAAACGAGTGTAGGAGGAAGCTAGAGATCTGAAGAGGAGTCTCTGTGAGAGTAATGCATTTTTCAGAAACGCACTTGAACTGATCCGTAACGCTTCTGGCTCGAGCGACGAGTCAACGGTCCATGGAGAGCGTGCAAGAGATGCCGCTAGCGTCGAGTAGGACCACACCAGCGACGCGACCAGCGCTTGTGAGTAGTACGAGGAAGCCCGTTGGTGTCACTGCTGTCGCTGCTGTCGCTGGTGGTCGATTCAAGCACAAGGCGGCGACAAATGCCATGGCAGCAGCCGTTGCGCCTTTGTCTTCCTCACACAAAGTCGATGGGGACGTGAGGATGCCCAGCTCCACTGAAGACGACAGCCCTGGTTCTTCAAACACGAAGACAACGACGGACTCTCCAGACACGACCCCGAGCCCAATGATCCCAACCGTAACGACACCAAGCACTCTTCACCAATCACCCGTGGATGAAGAGCAGAAACCCAGTCGACTGACGCAACGCCACCACATGCAGATGCTGGACGACATGGATCGCAAAGCCCGAGAGCTGTGTGATGACACGCGTCGGCAGTACGAGATGTTGCTGCAGCGACAAGACGCCAGCCATGAGAGGCAGGTGCAGGGGTTGCAGCACAAGCTCAAGGACGTGCTCAGCTCGTCTATCACCTTGAGCGAGCACCGACGGGCGTTGAATGAGATGGCCAGCACCCACGAGAGAGACACGCGAGCGCTGATCAAAGTCCATGACGACGACTTGGCGCAGCTGCATCGGCGTTGCAAGCAGATCGCGAATGAGCAGCAAGTGAGCCGCGGACGGGCGTTTCAAGAGGAGAAGAACCTGCTGCTGGACAAGATCGCACAGCTAGAGATGGATCGTAACGGCGCGTTGAGGCAGTGGCGCGAAGAAGAGCTCCTCGTGTTGAGTCTACGAGCTGAAATGGAGGAGATGGCTCACTCCAAGCAAGTCGCAGAGACGAAGCTGCAGGAAGCGTGCCAGCATATCGTGTCGCTCAAAGCTCAGTTGCCCAAGATCGACCGCCTCAGCACCAAGGTGAAGGCAGAGCGGGAGGCACACACAACTGCACTAGCGCAGTTGCAACAGCGAGTGGCGGAGACGACTGCCGTGAAGAGTGAGATGACGACGCAGGTCAGCGTGCTGGAGACGGAGCTGAAGCACTTGCGGACTGCATGTGCGTCCCACGTGAGCGAGCTCGCGGAAGTGAAGGTACGGTCGCCACCTTCTCATTAAATGCGTGGGCTTTGTGATTGACTGTGTGCTGGAAAGTGTAGACGGCCCTCACTGCTCGAGAAGCTCAGGTGGCGGACCTGCAGCAGACAGTAGCGGAGCTCCAGACGAAGGAGACGCTGCTGAAGGACTTTCGCGAGGGTGAGAGAAGAGCTCATGACGCAGAGCGTAGCGAGTGGCGTGCGACGCACGAGCGATTGCAGAGCCAAGAGAACGATGCGAGGCGACAGGCGTCCGCGCTGCAACAGGAGAAGCAGACTGCGGACGCGCAATGCCAGCTACTGACACGGGACGTCGCTCGGATCACAGACGAGCGCACGCAGAGCGAGCAAGTACTGATGGGCAAGCTGCGAGCATTGCAGGCCAAGTACGCGGCCGCCAAGAAGCTAGTCGCGCAGCTCCACGCCCAGCACGCGGAGCTGCAGGACGAAGAGCGCGTGAACCAGTTGCTCTTCGTTGGGCGTCACTGAGTTGGCCACGAACGCATGGGTACAGACCTCCCACAGTTGATAAACCAGCCGTCGACGCGTTCGAGAAGGTTCGAAAGCACGTTGTCGTTTCGGATTTTGGACCGTTAGTCCCCCTCGCGACTGACTGCGTATCCCGCATGAGACGCCAGCGCGGGAGGCAGAAGCCCATGATCCAATGGAGTCCGTAGGTGTTCTGGAAGGAGGCGTGCATTGTGACGGCAGACGTAGCTGCTCGTGTGTCATGTCAAATAGTAAGAGGCCAACACGGCGTCCGTGAGCGTGGCTTCCAGATCTTCTCGAGTGACGTCGAGTCGTCGGCGTAGGCTGACCTGGCTTCAGTATGAAACAGAGGTATGCGGTTTTGCAGGTCCTCTTTTCGTAAAATCAGAGATTGTTGTTGACTACCTTGTCTATCAGTTTATGAGGGGTATGTGTTTGATCCGCTGACTGCGGGGGGCGCCACCTCGTTTTGTGTGGTGGTTCTAGAACCACGCACTCAGCCTGCGCGTTGGTCGGCGTGGCATCTTCACGGCGACAGTCTCCAAGTTCCCCTCGGCAGCAGCTCTCAGCATCAACTCTTCTCACCATGTCGGTCATCGGATTGGACTTCGGCAACACGGACTGCGTCATCGGCCAGGCCAAGCGCGGCGGCATCGACATCATCCTCAACGAGAACTCGAACCGCAAGAACCCGTACGTGGCGGTGGCGTTTCCATCCCTTGTATCCATCTCCGTACGAATGGCTCACTGACGACGTCTCTGTATGTATATGAACAGTAACCTTGTGTGCTTCCAGGGCAAGCAGCGCTTCATCGGCGAGGCCGCCGTGAGCGTGGCGCGCGCGCACTTCAAGAACACGGCCACGGACATCAAGCGTCTCATCGGCCGCAAGTTCAAGCACCCGGAGGTGCAGAAGGAGATCGCGCAGCTCGCGTACAAGTGCGTCGAGCTCCCGAACGGCGACGTCGGCGTCGTGCTCAACTACAACGATGAGCCAGTGACATTCACGTGCGAGCAGATCGTGGCCATGATCCTCAACAAGATGCAGAACATCGCGGCCGCCGCGAACGAGGGCGTGCGCCCAGCGTACGCGGTGCTCTCGTGCCCGGGCTTCTACACCGACGTCCAGCGCCGCGCCCTGCTCAACGCCACCAAGATCGCCGGCGTCAACTGCATGCGTCTGCTCAACGAGCACACGGCCATCGCCCTTGCCTACGGTATCTACAAGTCGGCGCGTAACCTCTTCCACGAGTCGGAGCCGCAGCACGTCATGTTCATCGACATGGGCCACGCCAGCTACACGGTCTCGGTCGTCGCCTTCGTGCAGGGCAAGCTGCAGGTCAAGTCGGCCACCTACGACCGCTTTCTCGGCGGCCGTGACTTCGACTACGCGCTCGGCGTGGATGTCGCCAAGGACTTCGAGGCCAAGTACAAGATCAACGCCCTGAACGACGTCAAGGCGCGCATCAAGCTGCTCAGCGCCTGTGAGAAGGCCAAGAAGAACCTCTCGCCACACGGTGTGACCGCCACGCACGTCAACATCGAGTCGCTCGCCGACGACCGCGACTACAGCGGCCAGGTCACGCTCGAGCACTTCGAGACGCTCATCGCGCCTCTGCTCGACCGCCTCGAGGACCCAATCCAGC
>JAADVL010000512.1:0-23150 GCA_023334995.1 Pythium sukuiense | reverse complement strand
TGGAGAATTTGTGAGTATTGCATGACGTGCATGATTACTGTCCTCTCATTGGGTAAGACCCGAATCTAGTTTCTGGACAGTCAAGTAGCGTAGGACACATACGGCTTAGAGGTAGCAGCAGCGAACTAAGTCCCGATCAACTCACTTTGCATTTTGCATTCCACCACTCAAGCGACCTTTCAACATGCTGGGTTGCCATGCTATCTATGGTGAAGGGAAATCAACGCGTGTGCGTGTTTGTGGTCCAACCTGGATGTTTGCAGGGGGAATTGGAGTAAACGTGTATATTTATTCGCCGCTAATTCAATCTTTTCGCAGTCGATTTCGCGTCGTTGCGCCAGCTCCTCTTGTTACTCCGCGACCGCCATACGGTCACTGGCGTGCCGATACTGCAGTTCAAGCGAGTCGGTGGTGAACTGTTCCACTCGCCTGTGCGTCAGTGCCGTGTTGTTGTGAGCGTCCTGGCACTCGTCGACGCCGACGCTCGTTTCGTATCGTCGGAGACTGTGGGCCACGCTCGCTGTGCATCCACTACAGTCGATGACCGTGCCATGCGTCACGAGCAGCATGCCCGCGATGCGTGCATACCCTCGACGTGCCGCTTGCACCAGCTCCATCTGACCAGATTTCGCACCGTAGTCCAGCAGATATCTCACCACACCAGCGCGGCCACCCATCACAGCGAACATCAACACCGTGTCCGCAGTCGCGTCGTCGGAGCTCGCGATGTTGTTGTGCAGCAGTGGTAGTGGGGTCTCCGATCTACTCTGCTCGCTGCTAGCGAATATGCCTGCCTGCAACAGGCTCACATGGAGCATCAGCAAGTACGTGAACGCCTAGTTGGGCCAGCGGGAATAGCAGAAGGAACACAGTGTTGCTAGGCGCACGTGGGAACCACGCGGCGGCTTGTCGATTAGTACTGCGAACAATGGGTCCAATAACTAGCACAGACGGACTGGCCAATGGCCCAACGAGCTCCTACCGTTTTCTTCGCAATTACAAGTTACAACCGCGGCTTGACAGCCTCGACGAGCGACCCTTCAACACTTCCTTGCGGCATGACAGAACGCAGGCCGTGTCGGCTCTGGAAGACTCGCATCTCGCTCGAGGATGGCTTGCTTGAGTGATGCCCTCGCCGTGGAACGTGCGGCCGCCGGTCTGTGCGTTGGAGGCTATCATGTGAGTGGTGGGAGGTTGATTGAGCGAGACACAGAGAAATGTGTGCGAGTCCAGATTGATCGCCGACTCCATCAGTAAAGTATCGAGGATTTTTGACCTGTAATAACATAATTCAGTTCGGCATTATTGCGTCAAGTTTTGCCCAATCGTAGCACTACCAGCCCCCGACGGCCGGCGGCCGTCTAGTTTAACCCTCACTACAACGTCACTAAAGTGAGAGAGGACTTCTAATCGTGACAGGTCTTTTATTCGTGAAAATGCGTTAACTAGCCGGAGTGTTTGGATTTCTTGGCCCGATTGCGTGAACTCCTTGAACCTCGATCGATTGAAATCTTTCATTTCTTACCGTGATGAGGCCACTGATCACAAGTGGCAAATATATCGTACTTACAGTTTTAACTGTTAATTAAAATTAACGTTAGTCGAATTTCAGGTCGTGTTCGCGTTGGCCCAAAATCACGATTTTCAGCGAGGTTTTTTTTAATGAAAATGCAACTTCAGCTAGTCGAGCTCAGAATTAGAAAAATCTCAACCACTTTCACCACTTCCGCCGCTTTATTTTGTGTGTTCCACACTCCAGAGCGGGTGGTGCCCCCCCTAATGGATAAGATGATCGTATGAGAATTGACTGTGGATTGCTGGACGACGAAAACCATGAAGATGCTGTGCACATGGAGAGGCAAACTGTACGATCACTCCGCTCGAAAGCATTTGGGCTTGGAGACCCGCTTGGATGAATAATTCGTGTACTCGAGAAGAGAGCCAACCGGTGGAGATGCGCTTAGAGTTCTCTAATCTTACTATCGAAGCAGACAGCCACTCCAACCAGTATGAGGACCATACCACCGTACGTGCCTATAGTGCAACACAATGAGTGCAATTAGCATGGCTTTCTAACACAGTCTCCAACTCTCCACGCACACATTGGACGACGTGGCGTTTCTCCCAAAAGGCGACTCGTGAGCGCAGTGAACACGAATGTGAGCGAGTTGCAGATGGGGACGGCGTCAGAGATCTCTGCTCGATTGAACAAAACAGGGCAACACTGAGTAGCCACTCGCCACTCATGGGCAGCCTCATTCATTCTTGTGCTCACCTGACGAGCCGAGGAGATATACGTAGACAACAGACCCACTCTGATTGAGCAGGAACGGCACCACGAACTGGTCTCATCCAACACCAACCATCAACTTTTACAATACAATCCCCACCACCGCATTGCAGTAGCTGTGGCGCACCTGCCAGTTCTTCACTACATGGGCGAGCTGTGCAGCGAACTCACTGAGCGAGTTGTCGCGACGCTGGTACATGAGCGACTCCGAACTGCCTACGGTAGAGCGCAGTGAGTACCAACGGACCAAGAGAGCCCACCCTACCCTCACGACGTACCTCTCTTGATCAGAGGATTCGTGCAGCCCCAGAGGGCGCCGACGAAGAGAAAGGACAGCAGCGTCTCCAGCGCGCCGCCTGCCGCCATGATGCGTTCGTGGGCTGTCTTAGAGTGGCTTTGTCGAGCGTCATGCGCGACGGTCTCAGCATACTGAACGTTGATTGGTCGAAAATGCGTCACATCGTGAAAGGTCATGAAAAGCGTATCCAAGAGGAGCCAGGCAGCCAAAGCCACACGCCGCCATGGGCACACGCAACGATGGGCCGCCACCACCACCCCGTTTACGGCGCGGATTGAGGGTCACTCTACTGACAATTGGATGGGTGCTGGCGTGGCTACTGGGCTGCGCAGATGCAGCCATCACTAGCGCGTCGGTGACGCTCGGCACACTCATGGCAGGCGCCTCCAGCGTCGCTACTATAGGCTTCACGACGGGCACCGGTGCACTGTCTGGAGGCCGCATCACTGTCGTCTTCCCCCCCGCCTTCTTTATCAACTCCCCGGCTTTAGGAAGTAACCCAACTGGAATCACGGACGCTACGCTTGCGATCGGCTCCAGTACCAACGTGATCGTCCTCACGGTTGGCACGACGGCAGTCAGTCCAGGAGCTTCTGTCTCGTTCACTGTCAGCGGTGTCACCAACCCTGGTAAGACGGCTGCATTGTAATTGTGACGTTGATGGCTGCCGTTCTGATGGATGTGTGTGTGCTTAGGCGACGGTACGACGAGCTCCTACACGATCCGCATCGCCGATACGACAGGCAACACGATCGAATCCACTTCCAGCATCCCCGGCTCGCCGATCGCAAAGCAGGCGTTTGCCGACGCAGCAATTGCTCCATCCACATCAGCTGCTGGAGCTCCAGTGCAGCTCGTGGTGTCATTTACGACAGCGGTCCTGCTGCGCGTTGGTAGCACCCTCGAGCTGCAGTTCCCCACACTCCCCGCTAGCACGTTCATCATCTCCAACGTCCGAGCCACAAAGCACATCGGCCTGCAATCAACATCTGCCGTGACGTCGACGGCGATGCCCTTCTTACAACTGACAGTCGCCGACCAGGACGTCCCAGCGACCACGCAAGTGTCAGTCACTTTCGATCGACTCTTCAACCCAGCCGCCCAGTCGCTCACCACCTCCCCGTTCACCGTTCGCACTCGCCACGTCACCGGAACGATCTTCCAAGAGAGTACAGGGGTCTTGATTCCTGACATTCAAGCCACGACCATATCCGCCAGCGCGACCATCAAGCCTGCCTCGTACTTGGCCGGTGTGACCACGACGTACGTCGTCAGCTTCCCGAACGCAGCCTTTTTCGTCTCTGGAGCCAAAATCACCGTGACATTTCCTTCCGCCTTCACGATCTCCGGCGCTACTCTCGCAGCTGTAAGCAATCTACCAACGACAGGCACGGCGCTGTCACTGACGACCACAACGGCGACTGTCACGCTCGGCATTGGCTCGGTTTCGCCTGGCTCGAACCGAGGTTTCACAATCAGTGGAGTCATCAATCCAGGATCGATGTGTGGCGAGTACATCTTCGAATACTGTACGACGGCGTGGCCGCTGTACACGATTGGCCTCACGGATTCGGCAGGAAACATGTACGAACAGAGTACGACTGTACCAGGCACAGCGATCATCAAAAAGCCCATGACGTTCGCGCGCGTACGACCCACGATCCGACAGCCCAACACGCTCACGTCCGCGGAAGTAAGCTTCACTTCCGAGGTCACTATTCCCATCGGAGGTAAGATCGAATTGATCTTCCCGAGCAGCTTCATCGTCGGAGCAGTAGTAACTGCCAGCGGACACGTGGGAATCAACGTTGCCAGCACGGCTGTTACGGTGAATGGCTGGACGGTAGCTCTCACTGTAGCTGGCGCGACCATCCCACCGATGGCGACGCTGGTCGTCACATTCACCCCCATCACGACGCCCGACTTCAGAGCGACAGGCGTGTACGTCGTCCGCACGCGCGACGCAGGCAATTATATCCTGGAAGAGCATGACAAAGTGGCTGGCGAGGCGTGTCCGTACCTGAACAACTGCAATGGCCACGGCACGTGCACGCTCTTTTCCAAACTGTGCATCTGCGACCCTGGCTGGGGCGCCGAGAACGACATCTCCGAGTATCGCACCCCCGATTGCACACTTCGTACGTACTGGTATGGTTGAGTTGGTATGGATTCTCGCTGATTTCGAGCTGGAGCCGCGTAGGAACCTGTCCGGCGGGCAAGTCGTGGAACAGCGTACCGAGCGACGCCACTACAAGCCACAACGTAATGGAGGAATGCTCAGGCATGGGGATCTGCGATCGGAGCACCGGCAAGTGCACATGTTTTAGTGGCTTCACAGGCAGTGCATGCCAACGGAGTGAGTCGCTGCACGCGATCGATTTCAGGTTGCTGATGCTGATGACGAGGCGATGAGTGGCTGTAGTGACGTGTCCAAGCGACTGCAAGGGCCGCGGCAAGTGCGTGAGCATGCGGGAGCTTGCCACGATGAAGAATGCGCTTCCGATATCAGCACCAACGACTTATTACGGTGACCCAGTGAGTTCTCTCTTCGTGACCTCTCTCTGTCGGTCAGTGATAAGTCTCAGATTGTGTTCTTGTGTTGTTCAGAGCTACGCGACGTGGGACGCCGATCGCGTCTTTGGCTGTACCTGCGACTCGTCCTGGGCGGTCGGCACTGGAGACAACGAGATCCAAGTGACCGAGTACTTCGGCGGCGACTGCTCTCAGCGTGTGTAGGAGCTGATGGCTTGATCCGAACTGGTGGAAGGCTCATTATGGAGTTTGATGTGTGCGCAGGCCACTGTCCATCAGGAGATGATCCCTTGACGACTGTTGATGAGACCGACTGCAGTCTGTCAGGCTCGGTTCTCAACCTCTGCCACGTCGAGTGCTCTAACCGTGGCATCTGCAACTATCGCACGGGCATCTGCAAGTGCTTCACGGGATTCAGCGGCTTTGCCTGCCAAACAGCGGACGTGATCTCACCAAAATGAAAGCGATCGAATGGATTCTATCAGAATTAAATATTCTACCGCGCTCCAGCGTCCTCTGTAATTGGCGGGACGTGTTCAGGTTCATCACTCTCACTGCATGAGCAGCAGCTCCTGCTCGTCGAGCGCGCGCTTGCAGCTGATGTCCATGATGTAGACCTTGGACTGGCGTTTGAGGTCGATCTTGACGCGCTTCGAGTGTGGCAGGTCGTCCACGGACGCCTCCACGAAGCCTCGCTCCATGAACCAGTGCGACGTGCGCGTCGTCATCACGAAGACCTTGTTCACGCCCATGGCGCGAGCCTTGCGCAGCAGGAAGCCGATCAACGCGTTGCCCTACAGATCCACACAACGGTCAGTCAACATATCTTGGGAGAGAGGCGCGGTGTTCAAGAAAGCTCACCTTGCCGAGGCTGCGGTACGTCGGATCGACTGCCACGCACGCGATCTCCGCGAAGTTGTTCTCGAACGGCTGCAGCGTCGCGCACGCGATGATGGCGCCGTCCCGCTCAACGACGGAGAACGTGTTGACGTTGGACTCGATCTGCTCCTGGTTGCGCGACACGAGGATGTCTTCGTCGAGCAGCGGCTGGATGAGCCGCATGATGCTCACGATGTCGCTGGTCTTGGCCATGCGCACGCCCTCATACATGTGCTTGGAGATCATGAGCCCCTCGCCGTCGCGCGTGAAGAGCTCCTGCAGCAGTCCGCCGTCCACGTGGCGGCTCACCAGGTGCGAGCGCGTGACGCCGTTGATACAGGCGTTAATGGACTGCTTCAGATACAACAAAAAGTCCTCCGAAGCGTCCGGATCCGAGCGCGCCAGCTCCACGAACTGCTGCGCCTGCTGGATGACGAGTGCCTGCACGGTGGTGTTGGTGCGCGAGTCGACGATCTCCTCGCCTTCGTGGAGGTAGATGAGCTTGTCGCTCTCCAGTTGCGTGGCGCACTTGCTCGCGACCTGCTCCGACATGCAGTTGAACACCTCACCACTGGGGCTGTAGCCGATGTTGGTGATGAGCACGATGTCGCCGTTCTCGAGCGACTCGCGCACCTTGGATGTGTTCACGCGCCGCATCTCGCCCGTGTGCTTGAAGTCCACGCCGCCTCGCACGCCCACGGGCTGCGCCGTGATGAAGTTGCCCGATGCCACGTTAATAGCGCGGGCTCTTCCTGGCGTGTTGGCGATGCCGCGACCCAAGTAGCTCTCGATCTGGAAGCGCACGGAGCCGGCGGCGTCCATGGCGCAGCGCAGGTCTTCCGGGCCCGTGATGCGCATGCCGCAGTCGAATCGCTGAGGCAACTGACGCAACTCGAGCTGCGCGTTGAGCTGCGGACGCGAGCCGGCCACCAGCACGAGCTTGACTCCGAAGGTGTTGAGCAGCGCGATGTCCTGCATCACGGCGCTGAACACGCTGGAGTCCACGAGCTGGCCGGGGATGTGGATCACCATCGTGGAGCCGCGGTGGAAGTTGATGTACGGCGCCATGGTGCGGAACATCTCGGTGAACGAGTTGGGTCCGGGCTTGGCGTCGGGCGCCGTGGGCGGCGGCGCCTTGACCTTGAGGCACTCGGGCGGCACGACGGGCAGGAAGTCGGCGAAGGCCGAGCCGTCCTGCTGGGCAGACGACGACGCGGATGGCAGCGACAGCGCCGCGCCGCGACTGCCGTGGAAGGCGCGGAGCGGGACGCGGACAGGCAGACACGCGCGGGCCGCTATCGGTGCTGGACGGCTGCTAGCCGCCGACCCGGTCGCGCGACGCAGCTGCTGCAGGGCATGCTTCCTCCACATCAAGACTCGGGGCGGAGCGCGGCGCAAGTTGCAATGGGCGGCGAGCGGCGAGCGGCGAGCAGCGGCGATGGCGGCGGAGGCTGCCGTGGTGACGCCGATGAGGTGCACGAATAGCTCAGCACATCAACGTCGGGTGAAACTGCTCACACAGTTTGTATTCGTTTATAGAGGGGTTGCAGAGTCACTACGATTACATCCAACATTATACCTTGATATCTATATGTAGATATCGTATTGTGACCAATATGGCTTCATAGAGGTTCAGTTTCAAGGCACCACTAGAACATGCTGACCCTCAAATAGCAATGCTTGGCAGACGAATTGCAGAATGAGGGAGGTGATGAGCCATTTGCTGTGGCGCGGATCCAACCTCCGACTCGAAGGGTCGGTCCTCGGTGGCCATTGGTCGTATTGTGACACCGGGGGTTCTATTTTTTTGTGAGCCCAGAGCCAACTTGAAGCTGTCGTCAGCTCCGTCGCTGGGACATCCGACTGGCGTGCTGCTGGGTGCTGAACTACGGGGAACCTCTGATTGGCTGAAATTATCCTGATTATGATTTTTACTGAGCTCTTCGGTGCTGCAGCTCCTGGCTCACCCCAGGAAGATCTCCACGCTCACAGTCTCAATTGACACTCAATCCCCACGACCACCGCAGCACCAACGACACCCAGCGCAGCACCATGGCGAACGCCATGCCATCCTGTACGTCTTCTACTGCTTCTTCTACGCTAGTGCGTGGTGAGTCTGTTTGGAGACTGACGACGCCACTGCATCCACAGCCAATGAGCTGCAGAGCCTCTCGCTCGCGTGCGACCGCCTGTGGCATCTCGACAAGAACCGTCTGGAGCCAGGCGTGCATTATGAGCTGAACCTGCAGGGCGGCAAGGGCATGTGGCAGCAGGGCGACGTCGCGTCCGAGCCGCTGTTCAAATTCGTGGACAAGGCCGTCTTCGAGCGCCCGACCTTCCACCTCTTCTACCAGCTCCTCGACAACTACGAGCGAGGCGTACGTTGGCCGACAGTGATACAGTCTACGTATTCAAGAGTCTCTGATGTTGTTCTGTTTGGATATGCATGCCTGATAGGTGGGCATTCGTGAGACCGTGACGGCGCAGGAGCTGGGCGAGAACAACGCGTTCCTCAACGCCGTGTTGGACACCGCGCCGATGCGCTACACCTACAAGTAACGCGGCTCACATGATCATGTGAATGCAAGCACTGCTCTGACGCTCATTATAACGCTGTGCCTGTGTAGCTGGCTAGTCAAGAACAAAAAGTTCACGGGAGATTCGTCGGCTTTCAAGAAGAAACTCGATGAGATTTGGTTCGGCATGTACCGTCGCCAGACGCAGAACGACTCGTCGGGCTTTGAGCACGTCTTCCTCGGTGAGGAGAAGGATGTACGTGACTGCTTCGAATGGCCTTCGTTTGACTGTTCAGTATTGAAGTGGATGGTAATGACGGTATCGCTGTGTTTGCGCAGGGCAAGATCTGTGGCTGCCACAACTGGATCCAGATCTATAACGAAGAGCGCGCGGGGCGTCTCAACTACCTTGGCTACATCAAGCCAAAACAGGTAAGAAGCTACTACCTACGACGTACTCGTGCTATATCAATTACGCTAATCTTCCTCTCACTGCAGCGTTGCCACGGCGTCACGGCTCCACAGAGCCATGAGCAGCTCATCAGCCTCCAGTTCAAGTGGGAGAAGGAGATCAAGCCAGTGTCCACCAGGTTAGTTGGCTCATCGTATTCTAACGATATTCGTCAGCTGAGTGATCGACCGTGTTTCCTGTTCGTACCTGTAGTCTGATTGGCGTGAGCCCCGAGTTCGAGATGGCTCTGTACACGCTGTGCTTCATGAACGGCAAGGAGGACAACATCGTGCAGCTTGGCCCATACCGCTGCAACATCAAGTGCTACACGTTCGGTCACGGCCACAACGTTAAGATCGGAAGTGCATTCCCAGACACTGTGCCTATGACTGAGGAACAGGCGGCCGTCAAGATCCAGGCTGCTGCGCGTGGCTGCATTACTCGCCACCAGCAGGAACACCACCACCATCAAGGCGGCCAAGGACAGCACCAGCATGTCCAGCACCAGCACTCGCATCAGCACGTGCAGCACCAGCACTCGCACCACCAGCACCAGCCTACGCATGGTGGCGCGCAGCAGCAGCCTGGTGGCCGTAATCCTCCACCGCCTCCTGTGTCCGCCGAAGGTGCGTGGGCCAAACCACACAAGTGGTGAGCACCGAGCGCTGCGTGGCCACCTTCTCGAACTCGATGACTCCATCAGCTGCACCAAGTTTTCTCGTTGTATTACAAGCAAAATCTAAAAATTGTCAATCTATCGTGTACAAACCAACGGTCGCCACCACCAGGATCTCGTCCGTTTCCCCTGCCAATGGGCGGCTTGCCTGCGCAACGCTTCATTCGCCTGACAATCGTTTCGCACGCCAACTCTACTCCGCCACGACAGCTCGTCGTTATTGTGCGGGCTCCCAAATCGTCGTCTGCGAACTTCCAGCCTACCCGACGCATTCCTCTCCGACTCAGCTGACTCTGCAGACATGGAAGCCAAGCGTGTGCGTGACCACTACGAAGACGTTGAGCTTGACGCCAAGATCTGCCACGTGGTCGACGACTGTGACGTCGATGAGGCCGGCGCCCCCAACTCCAACGTCGTGGCACTGCGTCACGGCTACAACCAGACCTACATCATCCGTTCCAGCAAGAACACGATCCACGACGTGCTCTTCCGCTGCGGAAACTGGTGCTACGGCGGCAAAGTGGACTTGGGAAGCTCCAGTCTCGAACTGGCCGATCTTCCGTCGGTGATCCCGGCACTACAGAAGCAGCAGGGCTCGCTCCAGTACCTGTGCGAGTGGAAGGCCATGCCCAACACGTCGCCATACTCGGTGCCTCTCGAGACGCTGTACGACGTCTTCGACTTCATCGGCTCGGAGCTGGCCAGTGCTCGCATCGAGCGCAAACTCATCCAGGCGGCGACCGAGTTCCCGTGGGTGGACGATGACACAGATACCAAGAACTTCTTTGAGCTCGTGAGCGGCGGCTACGAGTGCTTTGACGACGTTGACATCGTCGCCAGCAAGACGTTTGTGCGTGGGCTCGTGCTTCTGGTGATCTACTACCAGCGCAGCTTCTACGTCGTGCTCCAGGAAGGCGAAGGAGAGCAGCCACTTCTGGATGTGCGCTTCCCAGACCTCACTGCGCATTTGCAGGGCGTCCACTTGCAGACTTACAGGGACGACGACTGCACCAACATGAAGAAGCTCACGCTGTGGCAGGCTGTGAAGCAGGGTAAGAACCTGAGCCCACCCAAGCCTGTCAAGGTCCAGTGCAAGGACGTCAGCGGCACCGGCTACAACCAGACCTTCCTCATCCGACGCACAGCCGCCGGCAGCGTCCCTGCAAGTGGTGGTGTCGGCACGCCACAGAGTCTGCGAGAGGTGCTGTTCCGCTTTGGCAACTGGTGCTACAATGGACACGTGGATCTTGGACCAAAGCTGGAGCTGCCGGACATCCCAATTATCATCCCGATGCTTCGCCGCCAGCAGAGCGCGCTGACTTTCATGTGCGAAGTGTCCAAGATGCCAGCGACGTCGCTGTTCACGCCGGCGATGGAGCACTTGGCGTTGGCTGTACCGGCCATTCAAGAGGAACTGTCCAAGGCTGAGCAGTTCGTCAAGTCGCTGGCCAGCGACAACGCTGAGCGTATCAGCCAGTGGCTCGAAGACGACAACGTCGAGTGCTTTTTCGAGATCGGCATGGACAAGTGCGATGCTCTGCGGGTGGGTGCACCACACTGGACGATGGGTTATTCACAGACGCTGGCCTCGTGCTAATGGGTTGTTGTGGCTGCTGAGAGTAGGACGTGGAGGCGATTGCCAGCAAGATCTACCTGAACGGCATCGTGCTGGTCATGATCTACTACGACTACACATTCTACGTGTACGTGGAGAGCGGTGAGGACGAGCAGCCACTATTGGACACCAACTTCCCAGACGTGTCGTTCCAAAAGGAAGGGCTTCAGATCAAGACCTACAAGAAGGGCGTCGCTGGCTGCGACGAGCTGCGACGAATCAGTCTGTGGAAGGTCGTGAACGAGTTCCCGGAGGACGGCGGTGACGACGACGATGGCGAGCCAGTGATGGCGCTGCCGTCTCGGAAGAAGGCGCCGCCAAAGTCCCAGCAGAGCGGAGGCGAAGGATCCAAGCAGAGCGAGAGCCGGCGCGAGGAGGACGTCAAGAAGAGCGAGGTCGACGACGAGAGCGGCGCCAAACCCGTGAGCAAGTCGCTTGATCTGAGCGGCCGCAAGTCGTCGCATCCGCACCACATCGCGCCGCTCAAATCAAACGCCGCTAATACTCTCAAGAAGATGCCTGACCTAGGTATTAAGGCGCCGTGGGACGACACGGGACGGCCGCTGGGACTGCGTGCGTCCAAGTAGAAGCGCCGTGTGATAGCGTGCACAGCAGTTTACTACGATACCCAACGAAACCATGCTTGACACTGCGTTTATCACTTGGATGTACCAGTATATCCTCCATGAACAAACATGCCTCCAACCAACTAGCCGCATTCAGGCAGGCAGCCACTACGCCCAACGGACGAGCATCCGCCAAATGACGTACTTTCTCATACGAAGTACCTTTATTCCTGTGTTGAGCGATATCATTGGACATCTCACAAGACAGTATTCATTGTAATAGTGCTATGTTTTGGTAAATATTATTTGAAGTAATGATTTATATGTAGATTATTCAAATAAATTGTCTATATTCGTTCAAGTGAGAGTGATGGTTGCCCTTTCCCTCCAACGCATCGACTCGAAATGCGAAATGGCGCGAGCTAAAGCGAAGCGGAAGCCGGCGGAAGACGCGGCCGAGAGCATGATGCGCGAGGAGTGGAGCTGTCCGCTGTGTACGCTGCTGAACAAGTGGGACACGAAGGTCTGCGGCGCGTGCGCGCAGGAGCGGCCTGAGGGCGTGGCGCCCGTGCCGAGCGAGTGGACCTGTGGCGCGTGCACACTGGTCAACGAGTGGACCGATGAGCGATGTGCCGCGTGCTTCCAGGAGCGGCCGCCTGCCCACGAGGCCAGTGGCGCGTCTGCGAGTAGACAAGCTGCCAATGCATCGACTACTGTGGCGACTCACGGCTTCTCGGCGCTTGCAGGCGAAGGCCGAGTAGCAGAGGCTAGTGAGACCGAGGAGACGCCAAGGCCGTCGCCACGGCGAGCCAGCCGCAAGCGACCGCTGTCTCCGCCACAGCCACGACGTGAACTGCGAGTGCCTTCTCGACCAGCGAGTACGCGTGATGATTCGCCCCAGCTACGAGCGAGAGATGAACCGACCGAGGTCGAGGGGCTGCCGGATGCACCGACGTTCAACCTGCTAGGGTTCATGAACCCACGTGAGGTTCCAGCGAGTCAGGACAATCAACTCACGATTGGTGCACAAGCAGAAGACACGCATGTCGAGCATCCTTCGTTTTGTCTGCTTGGAGAGTCTGCCGCCATCGACCTGACCAGTGTGCCCGACGTGGACCCTGCGGAGCCCGAGGATACAGAGGCGAAGTTGGCGCAGGCGGGACTTGATCTCAGCGACTCAGACAGTGAAGATGACGATCGCAAGCACTGCAAGCTACGTCGCAAGAGTCTCACGAAGCCAGCAGCGCAGAACACGAACGTCACAGCCCAAGCATCGACTTCACACAACCAGAGTGCGGACGGGGAGGCTGACTGGGACTGTGAGGTGTGCACAGAACGCAACGCCGTGCACCTGGATCGATGCGAATTGTGTAACAGCATGAAGAATCAACTGTCGTCAGTCGTCACAGCAAGTCGCAAGACTCCCGCGCCACTACCACCACCAGAGCCAAGCGCCAACAAGATCGAATGTGTCGTGTGCACGCACATGAACCCTCCGACAGTGGACAAGTGCGAGCTGTGCGACGTCCAAATGGAGAAAGTGCAGTGCGCCGTGTGCACTCACATGAATCCACACCACTTCAAACGCTGTGAGCTGTGCGAGTCGGACCGTACGAGTGTAGCTGCCTCAAGAACCCCCGCCCGATCCAGCACACCAAGTGCGACAACTGCGAAGCAGATTGCGTGTCCTGTGTGCACGAACCTGAACGACCCGCACTTGGAGAACTGCGAGATGTGCGAGACCAATCTGGGCGAGTTACTTGGTTTGAGATCTCAGCGACTGTGGCAGCCACCAAGACTGACTGGACGACGTTTCTTTCTATGCATGTAGCTGTGGCCTCTCGACCTCGTCGACAAACGGCTCGATACGACTTGATCGACCTGGCGTCTAGCCAACCGGACGACAAGAGACACGGTGGTAGCGATACTGGTAGCGAAGAGGAGTACGATCCCCAAGCAGAGCACGATGCTTCCGATTTCGACGAGTGAGTGACTCTCGATTTGCTGTGTGCCAGTGTGGTTGAG
Organism: Pythium sukuiense; assembly: GCA_023334995.1. Taxonomy (NCBI): domain Eukaryota; phylum Oomycota; class Peronosporomycetes; order Pythiales; family Pythiaceae; genus Pythium; species Pythium sukuiense. The sequence continues at coordinate 9,302 of JAADVL010000512.1, read as the reverse complement.
ATGGCTCACATGAATGCTTCTTTTTAGCGATTTTGAGCATATTTACCCAAGTAGAGCCCACAGTCCTGAGTATCCACCGGCTCCTCCGTCTCCAGCGTACGCACGATCTCCGCCGCGGCGCCGACAGCGCGACCAAACAAACTACGATCGTGTTGAAGACATCTCCGACAGTGAGGTAAGCCTACCAAACCTCGTGAATGGCCAAAAGCCAGTGTCTGCATGACTCAACTTGGATGTCATCCCCACAGATGTACAACAACTCAAGGTCCGGGGCTCAGCCTCCGCCTGCACGGAGCAAGCGACCTGAGCTCACAGAGTTCAAGCACTTCCTGTCAGTGGAGGACTCGCGGCTCGACTACCAGTGCCGGATTGATTACCGCAGCATGTTCGCCGAGTCCAGGTACGCATGAGTTTTGATCTGTCAGCGCGTGGACTTGACCTCTCTGATTAACTCCGTTCATTATTTTTGAGCAGCGCGTCGCGAACGTACGCTGACCGACTCCAGAAACGACGTCGTGAATCCCAGAAACGGAAGCGTACGCATGCTCAGAACGAGATGCTTTCACAGGATGATGCCCCCGCCCGTCGTGGCCGTGCGGGCGGCAAGAAGAAGAAGAAAGGTGCGGCAAAATCCAGTGGAAAGAAGGCCAAGGCCTCCCAACGACGTGCGTCATCTGGACCTCCTGCAGCGAAGAAGGCCACCGCAGCCATACGAGGCGCTGCCGCGAAGCCACGACGCGCCAGTGCACCGGCGTATGCGTCTGGAGTAAACCACTACGATAGTGTTAGCGGAGACTTTGGAGACGAGGTGGCCACCATGGCGTGGGAAGGATTAGGCTCAGCTGGGTACTTCTAATATGACGATACTTGGCACCGTGTTGATGAGCTCAAACTAGATTTCGGTCTCTGCCACCGATGTCCAGTCGGGTAGACTGCGGGAGCCGGACGACGCGTACTCGTTGGCGGAAATTGTCGACTCGTTGACGAGCTCCGTTCCGGCTAAGATGGAAGCGCCGACCCACACGAGCATGCTCGATGGGAACCGCGAGTGGACGACAGCCACGTGCTCACTGAGACGCTGCTTGTCGTCTTCGAGTGCGACTGCAAGCTCTTCTTGGAGGCGTAAACCAAAACCTGTAAACGGACAAACATGATGAGTACACAGACAGCGGCAAACTGCCTCAGTGGCGACTGAAAGTCCTTCTTACCTGGCAGCATCGCGGTGCCTCCGATCACCAAGATGTTTCCAGCCATCGCAGCGCGTACGTCGATGGGCAGTCTGTTTAGCAGGTCTCGCAGGCAGGTCACGACAGAGCTACTGGAAGTCTCAGTGCCTGGACGCACCAAAAGAGGAGAAGGTTAGCTGCCAAAGCTACGAGACGAAGGTGATACAAAGGGAGCAGCAACGCACCCACGAAAAGGCTCTCGCACGCGTCGCTTCTCATGGACGCGGGGATCTGTTGCGGAGGCACACCAAGCATCAGTGTTTGGAGTTGCAGATACTAGCTTCACCAGCTCATGCGACTCACCACGAGCGGCTGCGCTGCGTGTTGGCGGAACGTCGCGTCCGCCACTTCCATCAGTCGGTTCTGCAGCGGCTGCACGAAGCACGCTCGCTCCAGTGCGTCCTCGATCTGCTGGACGGAGAGGTGCTGGTACGGAGTCTCAGCGGATGCGAGACGCTGCTCCAGGTCACGACAACAGGACGCCGTGCCGACAGCCACGCCTAAGACAACCAGAGGCAGATACACACAGTCATCAGCACACGGTCTTATGATACGAGGAAGCTAGTCTGCAGCCACCCACTGGTGAAGTTGTGGAGCAGCGGAATGCCCTTGAAGATGGGCAGAACCCGCGTCTCGTCGTAGCCGCAGTCCACGACCAGCGCCGTGTGGTGGCTGGTGGCGAAGAGCGCGGCGACGGTGGCTGGCACGAGCGCCACGGACGCGGCCTTGAAGTCTGTGAACAGCACATCCACTACGGTTTCGCGCAGGGCTCGCGCGCCCACGACGTCCTCACACAACAGGAAACGGCGGTGGCGAGGGTTCACGAGCATGAGACTACGCACAGATACACAATGAGATCACAAGCCACACAGCGGAGGAGCCACAACCATATAGAGCCACTCACTCGAAGCAGATCCTGCGCAGTTGCGACGCCAGATACGCACGCAGTGTGGGGAAATCCACGCGTTTGAGCAGCAGTTCCCTCAGCTGACGGCAGAATGTCCGACGCGTTAGCCCCTCGTTCTACGCCTACAGGCCACGTCAGAGGCCCGCAAGAGCATGGGCATCCACACGCACCTCCCAGCGCAGCACGCAGCGCGGCGCACGCTCGTCCGAGACGCCGCTCTTGACGTAGCGGCCGCCGATGTCCAGCACGATCGCGTGCTTGTCATTGAATGTGCTCATGGCTTCGCGAACCGGATACGCAGTTGTAGTGGGTTACATTATGGCCAGCTGGTTACGCTGGAAGTTCCAGTTGTGTAACCTCCAGGTCGACGAAATGATGCGTGAGCTGATGGATGAAGCGTTACGAGGTGACGGATGAGGATCTGCAGCGCGTTGGATGAGCATCGACTGAATGAGTAGCTATGGTGGTGATGTAGATTCGCTGCTGAGCGATGTGCGCGCGGACACGCCACTCCATGAGCTGCAGTTGGCGGTCGCCAAGGAGAAGGGGAAGCACGTGGTTACGATGAGGCTCGTGTTGGCGGATGAATCCTCGATCGGTAGGCACTCCTGATGCGAGGAGCTCTCGTCATTGGTTGCATACTAACGCTGTGTGTGGAGCAGATGGGGAAGCGCTTCCCTCGTGGACAGTTTCCCAGCTGAAGCGCAGCCTCGAACGCCGCATCTCCTGCGCAGCGTCGATGGCGGCGGGCGGACGAAGAAGCATCTCCTGGTAAGCGGTCAGATCCTACGTTGGTGGATCGAAATCCTCACAGCCGTCGCTGTATACCACAGGAAGAAACGCTGGAAGCAGTACGCGCTAATGCACGAAGAAACGGAGCTGAACAACGGTCGGCAGCAGCTACAACAACTCTTCAACACCGCCGGAAGCGACGTGCAGGTGCTGCGCCTCCAGCGCCGTAGGAAGCCCCTTAACAACAAACGAACGAGCCAACGAGGAAGCCTTTATTCCATTCTATCACCGCACTTCCTCCTTGTCCTCCTCCATGGCGTCCAGCAGCTCCTTGAGCTCCGCCCAGAGCTTCTCGCGCGCCTCGCCCTCGATGGCGCCGTCCAGCTTGGCGCTCTTCTCCACGCCGTCGCGCATGAACCACACCTGGACCAGGTGCGTGTCGCCCTCAGGGATGGGCAGCGCGTGCTTGTCCTCGAGCCACACGGGCGGCCCCTTGGCCACGAGCCGCCGCAGCTCCGCCTTGCAGTCGGCTTCCTGCACCTTTTTCATGTACGTGTGGAACTGCGTGTCGAGGAGCTGCTGCACCACGTCCGCCGCGAACAGCGCTGGGTGCCACGTGCCGCTGGGCGCCGTCTGGTACTCGCAGTAGTTGCCGTCCTCCTCCGTGATGTCGTCCATGGACGCCAGGCACTCCATGCCCTCCGCCGGCTTGCCGTGCACACTCGCCATCTTCCTTCTGATCTTCGATCTCAATACTCGCCAGAGTGGCGGTGTCTGGGTTCCTATCTGTTAGAAACACACCCTAGTGGTTATTTAACAGAGTTACAAACCTTCGTATACCCGCCCACGTGGTCAAGTCAGAGAGCGCAACACGAAAAAGCGAGGGGATCAAGCCTTCCTTCCCTGCTCCCTCTCCACGTCCCCGCACTCCTCTGCATCGCCATCATGGTCGACTACAAGGGCCAAGCGCTGGCGGAGCGCGTGCTGATGCTGTGCTTTGTGGTGATCTGCTCGCCCGCGTGGATCTACGGCTACCTGCAGCAGGACTTCACATACCCTCTCTACGCCTGGGGCGTCGCCACCGTCGTCGCTGCGCTGGTACGCTCGCCAAGCGCATGCTACAGAAGCTGCTTGTATGGATATGGGTCGTATTGACTGAAGTTTCTATGGATCTGCAGGCCGTTTTGCCCAACTGGGGCTTCTACAACCGCGACCCGATCCAGTGGCTGCCTAGCGTCAAGTACATCAAGAAGAAGACCAAGGGCAAGACCGAATAGTCGATAGGAACTCAACACAGCAACCCATGAATCAAAACTGCGTGCATTCCCCTGCGTTACGAATGCCACGGAGTCGTGTACGTGCAGGACGAGCGGCGGTCGTCTATTCCTCGTCCTCGGCGTTCTCATCGTCCTCGTCGTCCTCGTCGTCATCGCCCTCCTCGTCCTCGTCGTCCGAGTCGCTCTGGATGTAGAACATCACTGGGTTCTTCCACAGATCGTCCTTGATGTTCTCGGCGATGTCCTCGTCGCCGTCCGTGGCAGCGATCCACTCAAAGAACGAGGCCTGCTCCTGGAGCTCCTTGGCCTCTGGGGTGTCCTTCCACTGGATCTCGCTGGCCGTGGCCACGACCTCCTCGTCGTCCTTGTACGTGACTTGCTTCCACAGCGTGGTCTTGCCGAAGTACGGGTTCTCAGCGAACGTCTACACGCACATAGCATCCATCAGGTCCAAGATCATAGGGGAGTCCCCATGAGAGGCCACTTACGAATTCGATCTTGAAGCCACCGGCCTCGTCGATGAACTTGATGTCCAGGTCCACGAGGGCGTCGAGCGCCTTCGAGTCCACCTCGCTGATGCAACCGGCGATGAACGGGTGGCTGCTGATCTGTAGTCACAAAACAGCGACCCCACCATTAGCACTCCATCATCCCCCCGCCTTCGCGCACACAAGAGCAGCAAATACGCACCGACTTCTTCCAGAAGCCCGGGATGTCACGCAGCAGCTTGGAGCGCTTCTCGACGTACGGGCGCTTGGTCTTGTTGTACTTGCTCTCGATGACCAGCACCTCAGCCGCCATCTTCTCGTCCTCGGCGTCGAGCGACTCGCCCACCTTGCTCACATCCTCGAGGATCTTCTGGAGCTTCTCGGCGTCGATCGCCGGCGGCGCCGCGGCTTCCTTGTCGCCCGTGCGCTGACGCTTTGGAGATGGAGGACCGGCCATTCTTACTGCTTGATGTCGTGAGTGTGCGGCTGGCTGCGTGTGTTGTAATGCGCGTGCGATGGGCGTGCCATCGGAGCTCCTCGACGTCGGCTGGATGTCGCGGCTCTGCTCTGATCCGGCCATGTCCTTTGGCGGCCAACCCAATCAAACACGGCCGAGGAGTGTATTTATACAGTTAGGTGTTTTAAACATGTATGATTCAGACTAATACAGTAGGTTGGAGTCAACATTTGTACACTCGATTCGAATTGGTGTGGACTACACCGGCTGTTGCATAACGCCCTTTCGCGACCAGCATTGGCATCGCACACGAAGAGCTCCGTTCTGCAACTCTCGTGACCATGGAGCCCAAGGTGCGAGACGACGACGATGATTTGGGGTACAAAGTCAGCAAGCTGAAGCTGGCGGAGAAGCCTGGGCGACTGGAGGCCAAGAGCCTGCAGCCCAAGGGCGACGAGAGCCGCGCGGCCGAGGCCAAGCTGGATCTCGAGGTGGAGCGCGAGTGGAAGGCACTGCAGACGGACACGGGCGCCGGTCGTATCGAGGTCTCCAAGCACTCGCGCGCCAAGAAGATCTCCAAGGGACTGGTGATGTGCGTTGTCGTGTGGAGCGGAGGAGCTGCGTCCTGTGAAGTTCTCTGATATTTGAGTTGAAATGAGTAGCAACCACATGAACATGCGCTGCGCCGACACGGGCAAGCTCATGTGGCAGTCGGACGAGTGGCGCGAAGACGTGTTCACGGCCGAGCAAGAAGGTTCGTTCGGCTAGGCTGCTCTATGTGGTCTGTTTGTGTCTGATGGTCGTGCTGTGACTTCCGAGCAGCTCGCATCCCACGCGCCATTCTCAAGTGCGCTGCAGTTTCGCGGGAGATCAACTTCAGCTCAGCAGAGGAGATCAAGGACTTCCGCCTCGAGCAGCGCATCTTCCTTGACGGCAGTTGCATTGAAGGTTTGTGTATAGATCGGGGACTTCTATTGGATCGGGACGCTGATGAACTTTTGATACACAGAGTGGATCTTCACGTTCGGCTTCGTGATTCCTGGATCTACCAACTCTTGGCAGCAGACCATCGAGTCTGCTGGACCCGAGAACATGCTGGATCCAGAGGTTATGAGGTGAGTCAGCCATCTCCCAGGCTGTGTCTGGTTCGCTTGCTAACTGACTGCTGCGTGGACGTTTCTAGCGGCAAGCTGACGATTGAGACGAGCTTTTACGACGGCCAGCTCACCATTGCATCGACTGTATACAGGGTTTACTACATCTAAAGCTATACACTGCATCCATTGTCTGCTTTGTTAGTGATTCCCACCCGACACCACTAGTCTCCCTTGAGCCGCAGGAGACTGAACGATCGCACAGCCTCCGTCGCGGAACCTGCAGCCAACTGCTTGGACTGGAAGCTGAAGGGTTCGTTTGACAGGCTTTGATTGCCACGTGGCGACGACATCTCTCCGTCGCCGTGGAGTCCACGTGCTGAGAGTCCAGTAGTCTCTCTGAAGGCTTCGACGAGTTCCGCAAAGACATCAAATGGAACCTGCAGTACGAGCAGAGCCAAGTGGTCAGATCATCTACACCGTACCCTGCGCTTCCCTTCATGTGGACTTACAGCGTAAGGCTCTGGCTGGCGGAAGGCTTTAAGCTGCGCTGACAGCTCGCTGGTCGTGACACCGGTTCCCAATACTTGCACGAGTGCCTGGCGTGCTGCTCATACACACATGCGTTTAGCTCAGTGAAAGCCACGTACTCTCATAGTTGAATGAACGTACCTTGTTGGATGGTCAGCCGCACAGTAGCATCGCTGTCCGCTTCGGAAAAGGCTGTCCACATGAGCTCATCCGGATCGTCAATCTCCACGTCGCCATCGCTCTGGCTGCCTTCATCCGATTCCCCGGACACGAGCTGGTCGAACTCGTCCTCATCGTCGCCTTGTGCGTCTTGTGGCTCATCACCCTCTTGGACAGTCTCCATCTTGACCACGCCATTCTTGCTGTCCACACTCGCCTTCCTCTGCAACTCTCGCAGCTTCTGTCGCTCAGCCTTCTTCCGTGCACGTGTAGCTTTGTACGCCGCGACGACCTTGCGTTGTATAGCCGCTTCTTGAGCCAATATATCCGCGTTTCGAGGATCCGTGACCTTGAATCGGTCCTTGTTGGTCTCTCGGACGTCCTGCCACTCGCGCCACTTCTCTAGTGTCTGCAACATCCCGCCGACTTCCTCACCTCCCATGGGTCGTAGCTGTTGTAGTCGTCGCACGACAGTAAGTTGGTTGTCTGGGATCGACAGTCGAGGCAGGCAGTGGTCGTCCAGCATGAAGAACGCCGTCGCCACCGGTGTCTTGAGTCGCTCAAAGCACGCTGTGGCTTTCTCGTCTTGAAACCATAGGCGCTCGCGGATCTCTTTTTGGTCTGGATCCGGACGCACTTCTTGTACAAACGTCCGCTCCACCACCCATTGCGAGTTCCTCATCCACCACCCCGCTGAAGGTGGAGTCGCAGCTGAGACCAAGGGAGGAGGTGGCGTGGCGTGGGCAACCTCAGTTCTGTTCTTGCCACTCCTTTGATGCTGATTCCAAAAAGCCGCGACGTCACGTGGCCGCAGCAGTTCGAGGCCAGTGCCATCGCCTCGCAGGATGAACACATACGGCGCGATGGGGTCGTTCACGACGGCCTTTGCTGGGATTGCTTCCACACCGTACTTCTCGAGGTCGCTCTCACTCAACACACCCGCCAGCACAACGTTCACACTGGGAATCCCACGGCCGTCTCCGACATCCACTTTGAACAGGTTCTGCTCGTGGTCGCACAGACTCAGCGCGCCTTCGCGACAGTTGAAGTAGTACACACGGTTGTGGTTGAGCTCGTCACGGTCTGCGTCGTCACTGTCGTCGCGACCGCCATTCGAAGTCTCGGAGGCCGTCAAGCGAGACGTGAATTCGACGCGTCCGCTGTCTTTCGCCACGATCGTGGTGCCGTCGGGCTTCTGGACCACGAGACGGCCGTTGACTTCGGCCACTACCTTCGTGTTGTACTGGACGTGCACCTCCGTGCCGTCTCGCGTGCGAACGACGCTGCGAGTGCGCAGTCCGCCCTTGGTCACAGCAACTTTCTCGCCGTCTGAATGGCGCTGGGCCGCCAAATTCACATCCACGTCGATGCACACGTCAGCGAGCCCACACTTTGAGATCAACACGTGAGAGCGTGTGGCCGTGGCACAAATGAGCGTGCCGTCGGCGTGGTGCGTGGCGCGCGAGCCATCGGTGTGAGTCACGACCACGACACCAGTGCCTGGGCGCTTCTCGACGAGTGCGTTGGTCCCGGGATCGACCACGCGCTCACGGGTGGCCGCCTCAATAGCGTCGTCTGCCGCGTCAGTCGTGTCAGCGCGTCGAGTGACGACGTCACCATTCGGAAGCAAGATGCGTCGAGACTCATCCATCATCACACAGACGATCGCGCCCTTGCCAGAGATGACGCGGTATTTCTCCACGAGACTCGGATCCTCGTCCTCTACCACATTTGCTCGGAGCTGCTGCTGGGTGATCGTGCCATCGGAACACGCCGTCACGACGAGTCCTTCCACCGACGTATGCGAGACCGTGATGCTGCCGTGGCGGTCGGGTTTCTTGGGTCGAGCTCGTCCTTCGACGATACTCAGCTGCGAGCCGTCCTGTAGGTTAGCGTAGAACTGCATAGCGAACCGCCTTGTACTTGCTGCATCTCCGCTTTTCTTGGGCTGAGGCCGGAGCCCGAAGACGTCTCCATCCAGCGAGACGCTCAGCCAAGCCGGCGCATGTGGCGTCTGAAACAACCGGATGAGGCTCTGGTCGGCCGGGTACGCGATCGAGCATTTCTCAGCGACGGCTCCAAGCTCACCTGCTGACAGTGCCACACAGGCCGTGGCAGCCAGCGCGGTGCGTGGCGTGAGGTACTCTTCCGACGGCAGACGCTCTCTCTGCCAGTCTTTGAGTGCTGGGCGATGACGCACGTGGTCTTGTGCTGCCCACGACGTTGTACGGAAGCGGCCAGGCGCCGTCGCTGTGATGGCAGCAACTAACAGAGAGTCCGTCGCTTCGTCGTACTCCTTCACGACTGACGGACTCTCACGCAGAATCGCCGCCAGTCGTTGCGGAAGGACCCACTCGGGCAAGTCCTCAGCGACGTCCCGCACCCGCAGTTTCGTCTTCCACTGCTGACCGAGTAGCTCTTCAAGGCGAAG
>JAADVL010000511.1:0-23164 GCA_023334995.1 Pythium sukuiense | reverse complement strand
TGGCTAGCAAGCTAACCAAAAACAGTCCGAGTTCAGAAATAAATGTGAAATAGATCCGGGGTTGTCCCCCGGAAATCAGTTTTCACACTGATTAGAACAGATACTACACTTGATCTTAGCCATAAGGCCGAGAAGGTATGATCTGGTCATGGAAAATTTCTCCAACGCTATACCTAAAAAGATTCCGTCTGAATGTATGGGAAAAATACCATTCGATGTTTGCCATAAGGAGCAAAATTCAGCCAATCATAACATTTTGCTGAAAAGGCGCGAAAATCGAGATTTTAGATGGCCACATGCGCTGCAACATGACCGCTGACTAGTGCTTCATGAAGAAGCGCAACTTCCACCTCGCTCTGCACAACGAACAATCCTCTGCCCATGGTGGCTCATCATCTGCTGGTCATGTCCATGGTGGCTCGGACGTCGCGCTCGCTCCTCGGCGAGCGGATCTCTCGTCGGACCTCTTCAAGGGTGAGACGACCGACTCACTCGCAGACGCGAGCGAGAAGTGTCCTACGCAGGTGCCTGGCGTCACTATGGGTCGGACGCCGTACAAGGAACGCGCTGTGGGTCCACTGCGCGCTGAAGAACTTGTGGGCTTCAACTCGTGGATTGAACGCAGTGCCTTCGAGGCGCCGCCTGTCGCTGGTGCTGGGGCAGCGAAGAGAGTCCCAGACGACGGACTGCGCATGTTCCGTGGGCGACGCGAGTCATGTCCTCCGGTTCTGCCAGCTGCAGGCGCGGTAAAGACGAGTGGTGGCCATCCTCGGCCAGCCTCAACGGAGCTGGTCTCGCCACCACGTAAGAGGACGACTGCGACTATCGTGGATGAGTTGCTGCGGTCTTCGGAACCCGTCTCGCTGCCGCTGCTCGCGGGTGTGAGTCCTGTACGCAGTGGTGCTGGGAAGGACAAGGCGTTGCTGCATCAGCTGCTGCACGAAATTCAGTCGTACGTTGCCATTCAAAACAACGGCCTCTGTGGTAGGCATGGTCTGACTGTTACAGTGAACGAGACAGACAGCAAGCTGGTCAGATACAACATGACGTCGATACGAGTAATCAGCGCAGTGGGCGAGCTGCGACGGCCGAGCGAGTGCGGCGCTTCGGCTCAGGAAACAGTCCAGCAATCACGATCCCAGACTCAGTTTTCTTCGAGGACAATTCGTTCGTCGGGCGTGAGACCGTAGATCTGAGCCATTGGGCGTGTCTGTGTGCGAGCCCTGAGAGCGGTGTGAGCGAGCAGATTGCAGCCAAACTGTCCACGAAGTGCAAACAGCTCTACGTACGCGGCCTCGATCTTAATGTTCTACACCAAGGTTCGTGATGAGCTGGATTCAGATCCATAGTCGAGAGACTGATACTGTTTTGAACACTTGACAGACGTTCAGCACCTGCTTGAGAACTGCAGCCGTGTTGCCGCGCTGAATCTCTCCCGCTTCGAGTGTGTATCGGTACGTTCCGGTCTGCAGAACGCTCTGAAGACAGTCTTCTTTGTCTAATGTTTGTCTTGGGGTTCTGTAGAAACACGTGATCTCAGCAATTGGTCAGAGATGTTCCCTGGTGGAGACGCTTTCACTCGCTGAGACGGACGCGCTCACGGACGACATCCTCAGTGCTTGCTTGGCGTCGTTTTCGCGGTTAAAGAGCCTTGACATCTCGTCATGCAGTCGAATAACAGATGCGGGCGTGCTGCGAATAGCCAAGATGGCTCCCAAGCTCGAAAGACTGCGACTCGAGCATTGCACGTTGCTCACCGACCACGCAATCCACGCTTTCGTGAAGGCAAACGGACTGACCCTGCGCTCTCTGTCGTTACGCGATATCCGTCGCGTATCGGATGCCACGATCAAGCAATTGTTTGTTCTCCAGCCGAAGCAACTCGAGGAGCTCAATCTCAGCGACTGTACAAAGCTCACCGACTCGTGCTTTGAGTTTCTCGCAAATATCCCGAGCTTTGACGGCAACCGTGCGACGACTGCGTACTACAGCTTGCGCCGCTTCGACATCTCCGGTTGCCACCTTCTGACGAGTCTCGCTTGCTGCTTCATTGCAGCGTCGTGCCCATTCTTGACCAGCTTTCGAGGCGCTCGTTGCGTTAGGCTGTGCGATAAGTCGCTCATCGCGTTGGCCAGTCTAGCTCATCTCGAAGAACTCGATCTATCCGGCTGCCCAAAGCTCACTGACCGCGGTATGTCGACATTTCTGCTCTACGACGGACTCCAGCTCAAGTCACCAACAAAGCTGTGCACCAAACCGTTGAAGCGCCTCGTTGTTGCGGACTGTCCAGGACTCGGACAACTTACAGTAGAAGCATTGGTCACTGCGTCATCATCGGCACTGAAGTCAAGCGTCTCTCCGCTCGTGTCTATCGATCTCTCAAACATCGGTGAGTGCTCCGGGTCAGTGTTCGTCAAACTAGTGAAGGCCAATCGATCACTCCATGAACTTCGATGCCGGCGTCAGCCAGGAATCACTCGTGCTGTCCTGGCCAACATAGCAACAGGCAACAAGGAGCTGAAGGTGCTCGACATCCAAGAATGTGGCTCCGTCGATGATCTCGGGTTGTTCCCACTGGCAGTTATGCAGTCCCTCCTTGATCTGCGCGTGTCCGGCTCATGTGGAGGTGGAGGAAGCCTGACATCTAAGGGTTTGCAGAACCTTCCATCCAGTCTCAAGCACTTATCGCTGAGGGGTTTTGGTGCTGAAGCGCTCAATGACAATGGTTACCAAAGGCTCTTCGACAGAGCTCGGCTATATCGACTCGAGACTCTCAACATTATCCAGTGCGCTGGGCTCTCCCACAAGGCTCTCGATCAGACGCTATACAGTTGCCCATTTGTTCGCTCACTGAACGTTGACCAGTGTGACCAGATCAAGATTGTTCACCTGGCGAAAGCGTTACGAGATGACGCCTCACGAAGACCGCCTATGTCTGCTTTCTCGACACCGTTGACCAGTTTATCACGCAAGCAACGGTATAATATCGACATTATCGAGGATCCGGGGTCTCACTTTCTGGGCATCGCTGCAGTTGACCCAGAATTCAGCGAGCGTGCAAGACATCGAGAAGCAGCTTTAGTGGAGGAAGCAAAGCGGCGGCGAGCTGCCACTTCAATCCAGGTACACTTTCGATCCCGTGCGCGAGCTGTGTGGAAGGCGCAAGAAAAGGAGGAGCAGGCATGGCGAGAGTTTTGTGCAGCCGTGGATATCCAGCGCACCATCCGTGGGTTTCTTTGCTGCCGTCGATACAAATTTATTCGAGAGCAAGCCACGCGAGCGGTGATCTATCTTCAATACCTGTGGCGACAGAAGCTCATGCAGCGCCGTGTTCGCAAAGCAACGAGCTACTGGACGAACCAAACAGTTCTCAAGACGTTTCTGATGTGGAAACGCGACGTTGCCGATATCCGGTTCGAACGGGAGCAAGCCAATGCGATGCACCGCGCTGCGAAGGCGCTGAACTTTTGGGGCGAGAAAACGCTTGGGCGGGTGTTTTCCGCTTGGCGAGCCCACGTACAGAAGAAAACTGTCAAGGCCAAGAAAGCGATCGGATTCTGGAAGTGCCAGTCGTTGCCGCGTGTGTTGGAGGCGTGGGCACAGTGGACTCAAGCGCAGCAAAGCCACAGGGAACTCCTCGTTCATGTCTACCTAAATACAGTCGAGCTCGAGACCCACAACTCTTCTCGTCAATTGGAGAATGCGGTACGTTTCCAAATGATCTCTGCCGTCTTGTGGAGCCGTCGCTTATTCCTGAGAATTATCCCGCATTATCCTACAGGCCAAAGCAAATCACAAGGCGAAACGTGTCGTGATTCGATTGTGGCGAGAATTTATGATAGAGCAGAAGCGCTTCCTGTTGAAAGCAAGCTTGTCAATCCTGTCGGGGGTACGTTCTTCTGACTCCATCGCTATGCCAAGCCTACGGGGTCTCACTCTGAAGCCTTGTATTGATATGAGCAGAGCCTCCTTCATTGGTCATTCCGACAGTGGTGTCAAAACGTGCGACAGCAAAAGATTATCAGGGACAAGCATCGTCGGTTGCTGCGTAAGATCGTGAATCGTGATTTGTATCGCACGTGGCTCGGATGGCGAGAATTCATCGATGAGCAACGCTCCAAGCGCCGTGCTTTGCTCAAGTTCTCGAACTCAATCCAAACCAAGTGCTGGGTACGATGGAAGATGCATCACGATCAGATCCAGCATCTCAAGAGTGTTTCATCACGCGTGGCGGCTCGATTGATGCAGCGACAACTCGTGGGCGCTGTGGAGACGTGGTATGAGTTTACCCAGCAGCAGATCGACGAGCGGCAACGGAAGCGACGGGCGTTGGCGTTCTTTATGAATGCCTCGCTCCTTCGGACTTTCACTGCCTGGGCAGACTTTGCTGCCTATCTGAATGCATTCCGAAAGCGATGGCGCGCGCGACTGGAGAACGCCAATGTACACTATGTGTTTACCCAGTGGATCGAGTACACACGGATACGAAAGCACATGCACTCGTGTGCGACACGATTGCAAGCTTTTTGGCGTGGCCACTCGACCCGACGGATGGTTGAAGACCATTACTATCAGCTCGTGTGGGCGACAGTACTCATCCAAACAGCGTGGCGTTGTCGTCTAGCGAGGGCAATCATGCGGATGGTGGGTCGAAAGGCAAGACTTCGCGAGTATCTTCGAGCAGAGCGAGAGCGTGACGCAATGGCTGCAGAGGAGGAGTTGATGCGCACGTACAACCGTGAGCTCGACATGGTTATCACGCTTCAGCGAATGTGGCGTGGTGTGGCGGCGCGCTCCTTTTACATCGAAATGCGGCGAGCTCGTATCTTGATGAAGAAGCAGCAAGAGTTGGAGATGCAAGAGATTGTCCGAGCTCAGGCACGGCAGCGCCAGCTCGAAAGAATCCAGCGAGAAAAGCAAAAGCAGCTTGCCGCGATCGAGATCCAACGGCATGCAAGAGGTTACATTGCCCGCGAGCACTTCAAAGACAAGCGGGAACTGTTGCGACAGCAGCGTTATGCAGTTCGTCTTCAAGCGGTTTATCGTGGGCGCATATCACGTCGTCGTACTGCGGCATTGCGGCGTAGTTACCTCACTCGCATGGAGATTCTCACGAGACGGGCAGTCGAAGGCCAAATCCTTCGAACTCTCGGCGCCAAGACGAGATCAACTCAGCGCCCCCTGCGGGGTTTCCTGTCCTTCTTTGGACTCGACCCGGCTACTTTCCTCACTGATATTCGAGATGTGTTGCGCGAGGTGCGAGAAGATTTCAGTACGCTGAAGCAGTTCTTTGGCGTTGTCCGCAGCCGCGTGCAGGCAAATTTTCAAGCAGAGCGAGCAAACAAACTCGAGTCAGGTCAAGTTCCAGCTGACCAGTCGACTCCCGGGTCCCCTACAAAGCTCAAGACACTGCTTAAGACGAAGCCGTCGCTGCGAGTGCTGAAGAAATCGGACACTGCACGCAAGTTCCTACAGGAGCTGGAAGGTATTCTCAATGCCACTGCGACCGAAAAGGAAAAAGCTGATCAACTCGTGCGTCCTGGAGATGCCGTTCGCGTGATGCTCCGTGGCCATCCTCGGTGTGGTGAAACTGCATTCGTTCTGGGTATCAAAGAAGATATCGCGCAAGTGAAACTGGATGTGGACGGCGAACTCGAGTTTTTCCCGTTGATGCTACCGGCTACCAAGGTCGAGCCAGCAAAGAAAGTTCTACAACGAGTCCCTGATCTGACCTTTGAAGCGACTTCCATCGGTAGATCCAAGAAGATCAGTCAACACTGGCGTGACCAACTCGAGGCGTACGCGAAAGGCATAGAGGAGGAGGCCAAACGATTCAATGCCGCTCGAGTGATTCAGTGTGCCGCTCGCGTGTATCTCGCGCGTATGCGAGTCCAAACGGAACTGGAGCTACAAGGCGTGAACGCCGTACGACGACAGCAGGCTTTGATGCGCGTTCTGAAGACGTTCAAGCTCGCGAATACGCGCATAGCGAGCGTGCTCGTCCAGTTACACTTCGTACGCCCCCTGTATGTACCTCGTCAAGGGCTCTCTGATGAGCCACTCGAGATTCAGAAAATCGTCAACCGATTCCAGCGGTTCTTGGCTCGTCGCCAGGAAATTCATCAAGCGGTCCTGCGTCTCATTCCTGAGCCATTCAAAGGCCAGGGGGCTTTTGAAGGTGGTATGATGCCAGTGCCTCCGGTTCGCGTGATCGACAAGCTCATTCATTACCCTTTGCGATGGCTTCAGCGCGTCACTCGCGTCCCCATGGCACGATTACTGGAAAAGCAAGGCATGCACGAAATGGCACGGTTCCTGGGCGGAGTGGAGTTTGTCAAAACGTTCGAAGAGCAGCACATCGTCGCGCGCGAGCATTTCTTTGAGCAGCTTCGAGGCTGCTCGTTCTGCCCATCAGAAGGTTGGGCACTTGTCCACGGTGTGTTTCAAAAGCGCACACTCGCAACGGATACGAGCTACGCTCGTGAAAACCGATTGAAAAAGCTGAACATGAAGAGCACGAAGACAGTTCCGCACGGATGGGGCGTCGCCCATTTCTTGACTGGACGAGTTGGAGGCAAAAAGACCCAGCGCAATTGGCTGGAGCGGAACTCCATTGAAGCACAGTTCAAGAGTTTGCAGCTTGTCAAGGCCATGAAGCAACAGGAACGTGAAGAGCGACTGACGACACAGATCCTGGCGCGCCAAGGAACTCTGAACACGATGCGGTCAATGGAAGGAGCCCGAGGATACGCCAAGCGCCATGCCGAGCTGAGTCTGCTTGAAGAAAAGACCCAAGTGTTTTACGCAAGGTTTCAAAGTGAAATCACGTTGCGACAGAAGGAAGAAACGCAACTGTTCAAAGAAGAAAAACGCGTGAAAGAGCTTATCGCAAAGGAGAAGATTGAGTTGCAAGCACAGGGCCAGTATCTCCATGAACTCCAGCAGCAAGCGCCCGAAGTTGTGGCCGAGGTACAACTACTGGCATCCACGAAAACTCCACTCGAGTTCCTACGTGTCGGTGGCCAGTTTGAAGTCGAGTACGACGACGAAATATGGTACACGTGCGAGATTCTTTCGCTGGACGTGTACGATATGATGGTGGCAGAAGTCCTCTACATTGAAGACCAGCGGCATGAAAAGATCAAGCTGGTTGACGCATCGGTTCTTGAGGAGCACAAACAGTTCCAGGCACTTCAGCGTAGTAAGAAGCCGAGAACTGTAGCGAACATCACAGCAGCGGCGGCGGCGAAGGCGGCTGCAGCCGAAATCCCGTTTCGTAAGTGGAGAGCAGGCAAAGCTATCGAGATTTCCTGGGAGGCGCCATCGAATAACGGCGCAACCATCACGCAGTACATTGTCGAGTGGCGAGATGAGGCCAACGAAGATATCAAGGGGAAGTCGTTCATCACCAGCGCTGAAGAGGATGGCGCTGTCGACGAATCGACGCCCCCACCGTCAACGACGACGCTTTGGCCGATTCTCGAGCAGTGCGAAACGACATTGCGTGTGCGCGTTGGGGCGGAGAACAAGAAAGGCCCCGGTCGTGCGAGCGTCTACATGGCACTGCCAGTCGACTTGCTGACCGACGTGAGTTATCGTACAGCCGTGCCTCTCATTCCGCCTCCGCCAGACACGAAGTCGCTTGAGAAACGCGAACGGTCCGAAATGGAGCGTCAAGACTCAGCGGCGATGGATTTGCGGCGTGAGTTGACCTGTACGATCTGCGGCAATGCAGACTTCAGTTCGACCCAGGAAGTCCACGAGCACGTAGCCCGACAGCACGCCGTGCCGCTAATCTGTCCGTTCAAGTCATGCCGTCAGGTTTGCGCGTCGGAACGAGCTCTGAAGTACCACATTTGGCGATGTTCGATCCCAAAGCCGACAGTTGAGGAAGAACAAAGTGAGCTCTTCATGGAGATCTTCAACATTTCCCGGCAGTACTGTATGCGGAAAGACCGCCGCCACGTTGGACGTATGAAGATCGTCGATGTGAAAGAGCCTGACGCCGAGCTGAATGCTGCGGTTGCGGAAGAGGTGTTTCTGGAAAACAAGTACGAAGACGCTCGAGCAGAGTGGTTTGCCACAGCACGAACCCTCCACGAGAAAAACCTGAAGACAAACGCCCGAGACCGAGAGCGTGCCGAAAAGAATAAGTACACTCCACCGACCGAGCTGTACGGTCTCGACTTTGCTGAGCCTGAGCTGAACGTTGCACGCCGTGAAGCTGTGCTTTCCACGATCAAGATCTTGCAAGATGACCTTGACGCCTTCCGCCTGGAAACGAACACACAACTCGACAAACTGCGGCACGAAGAGAAAGAGCTCCTGGATTACATCGCACTCAAGACCAAGCGCATGAAGACGACCGAGGAAGAGTGGCAGAAGCAGTCGCTCAAGCGAGAAAAGAAGAAAGCGCAGAAGACGCTCGACCAAGTGCAAGCGAATCTGCAGCAACTCGTCACGACGTCGACACAGCGAATCGAAGAGATGACCGCCGAGATCCAACGATTGACAGTGATTGAAAAGGCCTTCGTGCCGTTCACACACCAGGTCGTTCGCATGAACCGACTGGGCACTGTCATCCAGTCGACACACGCCAAGAGCCAGTCGATAATGGTGACCCACAAGATCATACTCGACAATTACCAAGAAGATTTGCGGAAGCTGATGCGCCGGGCCATTGCCGAAGTCGCGCAGTTGGACGCGTGGGACGCGATGATTGAAGCACGGCGACGGCAACTGCAAGCTCTGAAGGACGAGCTACGAAGACTGCAAGTTTTGCATCTTGCTGAAGTCGAGAGCTTCAGAAAGAAGCGGGATGACGGCGACGAACGCTTCCAACTCACAAAGTTGCGACAGCAGCAAGCTGCTGTGTTAAAGCGTAGGAATCTCGCAATTGAAGCAGCGCTTGCGTTGACCAAAAAACAGAGCCGAGGTGACATTGTACGCAAGAAAGCTGCAATCTTGGAAGCGGAATCCACGGATCTCGTCGCAGACATTGTGGTCAAGATCCCTTCGTTGCTCATCGCCAACCACGACATGCAAATGCACGAGAGATTCATCAAGGGCAAGTCGGCGGATGCAGAGTACCTGAAAGATGATCCAGAAGGCGCTGCAGTTGGGGATAACATTGGCGGTGGCCAGGAGTTGTTGGCTGCAGTTGCAGAGGAGGAAGTTGGCCGTTCAAAGTCAAAAGCTACCGCTGCTGGGGAGTCGACGGCAGAAAATGAGGGACATTTGGATGACGACAACGAGGCGAATGAGCTCAATCTTGTGGAAACCAAAGAGAAAAAGAAGGGACCGACGCTCCGAGAGTTACCCCACAGCTACATTCGACTCGAGTGTGACTTTCACGACGGCTACATTCGGGGCAACGTGCGCATCGAATATAACGAAGGCTCGGTGTACGAAGGCCCGTGGGTCAACCACACCTCGTATGATGCCCCCGTTGATGCTGTACCGTTCAAAACGCGCTTCACAGAAACCCACTGGGGCAAGTTTACTTTCCACGATGGTACGATGTGGGAAGGTGGAGACGTCGACAATTTCTTCTCTCCGTTCACTGCTACGGGTTCAAACTTTCAGGTCACGACACCCAACGGCCACCAGTACATCGGCGACGTGCGTGCTGGCAAGTACCACGGTTTCGGTACGCTCAAGATGAACTACACGTTCTCGAAGGGCGAATACGTGGGCGAGTGGTGCGAAGGTAAACGACAAGGGTACGGTATCGAGCGTTTCGACATTGGTGAGCTGTATGAAGGGTACTGGGAGCTGGATCTGTACCACGGACACGGTGAAATGGTCTACGACGACGGTTCTCGGTATGAAGGGCACTTCAAGCACGGCAAGTGGCACGGCGAGGGCATGCGAACACTCGCGACTGGCGATCGGATCATCGGACTCTTCACGGACGGCTACTTGGACGGACCGGGCATCATTGAATTCGCGGATAAGCGCACCTACGCCGGCGAGTTTCAGTACACACGACGCCACGGCGTGGGCTCTTTGACCTTCGTCAATGGTGATCGATACGAAGGGCCGTTTGAAAACGACGAGATGCACGGTGAGGGTAAGCTGATCACAAAGCAAGCAGAAGGTGAACCTCTCGTCCGTCTTGGCAAGTGGGTCCACGGTGAGCGAGTCGCGTGGCTAAGCAAGGCCAGTACACAGCTGGCCACGGCGACGTTCATTCAGTACTTTGCCGTCACGAAGAACGTCAGTGGAGAGATCGAGATGGATCTGTTGCCTCTCAAGTTCAAGACTCCGTACGCTGTCATGGTCGCTGGCATGCTGCCTAATTTGCCTGAGGGCGTTGATGCAAGTGATGCATTCGTCCAATCAATTGTGCGGATGCTGGCGAAGACGCAAAACCTCGTTGTTGGTACAGAGATTCTCCAGAAAACGACAGAAGAACACGCCCAGGCGACGAAGGTTGTGATTGCCCAGCGTGACGAATTCGAAGCATTACGAAATGACGTGGAAGTGGTAGAACGTGATGCTCGTGCGCAGACTCGAAAGGTGGCGGAGCTGCAGGAAGATCTGGATGACAAGACTGCGAAAGAGCAAGAGATGCAAGTCAGAGTGGAGAATTTCTGGAAGTACCAAGACACGCAGCACCTCGAGCGCAAGTACAAGCAAGCTGTCGACGGACTCAACCAGTGCGATGTCATGGACTGGTACAAGCTTCGCACGTCGAATTTGGACGAAGTATACCTCTCGCTGTTGGAGGCGTTCGCGATCTTGCTCAATTTCACGACGAATTTCTACCTGAATGGCAAGATGTACCGGCCAACAAAGGACGATCTCATCATGCTGCTGTCCAGCAACGAGGAAAACGTGCACATGGGCGATAAAGAAGGCCTGATCCACCGCTACAGTGTCAAGGCGCTGTACGTGCTTCCACTATTTGACGTGTACTCGTTCGGCGAAGGCGTTCGCAACCAAATGCTTCACTCTATCACTCACGTGATCCACCACCCACGACTGCGGCCCAACAATTTCCGCCTGTACCAGATCTCGCCAGCGTTTGCAGCCGTCTGTACGTGGGTGCGCGCGGCGTTCTTCTATGCAAAGAAGGCGATGGAAATCTGCCCCGTGATGAAGCGAGTGATGGAGCAGTTGGTCGTCGTCGAGCACTTGCGCAGTACGCTGGAGAAAGAGCGTCTAGCTTTGAAATCCATTCAAGAGCAAGCGGATCAAGTCCGAGCACAACTCGAGACGAAACGACTAGAGGTGGAAGAGTGTGAGAAGAAGCAGAACACGTTAGCAAAGATCATCCACGACATCGAAGCGCTGGACGCTGCCGAGTTCACGCCCATGGAAAAAGCCAACATCAAGAAACCCCAGTCGTACCGTCCACCATCCGCTGGCATCCCTCCTCCGAAGAGTGAGGATGACGCAGAGGACGAGGAAGAGCTCGATGAAAAAAAGAAGAGAGAAGAAGCGCAAGCTGAAGCGGAGGCCGCAACGGCCGCTGCGCTGATCAATCGTCGCCAAGTCTTTGAAGAAGACCACGGCGACAAGGCGTCCGAGGGCGAGCGGCTCAAGAAAGAGCAGGTGCTGGCACGGATTCTCGAGGATGCTGATCTGTCGCAAGAGTTGGAACTGATGAAGAAAGAGGTGCAAAAGGTGATCGATCGATGCGGCGGCAAAGTGCCAATGGAGGAATTCCCACAGCGATTTGAAGAGATCATGCTCAAGCCGATGAACCCGATGCTGTTTGGCATCAAGAAGATGCGCACGCTCCTTCTCCTCATTGAAGATGTGTGCACTATCGTGGAGCCGGAAAGAGAAGGCGAAGTGGAAACGGTACAGTTTCCTATCGAGCCAGACGATGAGCCCATGGTGCCGCGCCAGCGTTGCTTCTGTCGCTTGTGTCCAGGCGTGAGCTACGCGACGTCGGAGGAACTCTCTTACCATGAGAGGACCAAGTGGCACTACTGGAATCTCCTGGCAAAGCGAGAAGGACGAACTCCGATGAAGTTCACGCTTGCGGCCACTTACTGGAGCGAGGCTTACGACAGCAGCGACAACTCGATCTGTTACTACAACAAAATGACCGGAGAGGTGGTGAAGGGCGACGAGCCACCGCCCGAGATGCAAGCAGACGAGCTGGTTATGGAGCTTCTCGTGGAGGAGAAAGCCACACCAGCATCAGAAGCGGCTGAAGGCGCACAAGTAGACGAGAACGGTGCGGAACTCATTGCGGCGTTTGAAGATTCGTGGGAAGAGGTTGCTGATGGCTCAGGCAATGTGTACTTCTATAACCACGCGACGGGCGAATCAAGCTGGACAAGACCCGAGTATACGCCAGCGGATGCTTCTACAGAAGATGAGGCTGAGGTTCAAGCCGAATTCCAAGCCTCGAGCGAAGACAAGGATCCGCCAATCTAGCCGAGCCGTTGACTGGCGTTGGGTAATGTATGTGTTGATTCTGATCACAGTTATCCTTTGAGCCATCGGAAGCGGAACGTGAAATCGGCACCTGCCAGTACGAACGGACAACCGACACAAGCGTAAGAGAGACGATTCTCAGTGCGTGCAAGGCGTTAAGCATTCTCACCTTGATGGTCGATCGTGAACTGGAGTGAGTAGATGAGCCACACGATCAGCTTTCCTTGGACAAGAGCCATTTGCTTTTCCAACACGAACGCGACTTGGTGTAATGGCGAGAACTTGAACTGATGCCGCAGGATCCAGCAAAACCCGACCAGCGACACGACTTCGAGCATCGCAAACAGCACGATATTACTGATCACAACACGGAGCCGCTCCGGATCATGCTGCAGGGCTCGAGAGTGCGGATAGAACTGGCCATTCGGCAGCTGCACAAGCACGGGAAGGTAAATGGCGTACAACACCGGGATCATGCACTCGACGTATTCAATGAGCACGAGGAACTCAACGTTGAACATGGCGCGTAGTGTCTGCTGAAGAAGCCGCGACTTTTGACGTTGGCTGAGTTCCAATTGTTGCGAGGGAGTCGCTTGTAGAAGGCCGCGTGTCGACGGAGAAGGCGACGGCGGGAGCTCATCGGCTGGAAAGACGGGTGCGACGACCTCCATCAGCGAGCGCTTTCGACTTGAAGCCAGCGATAGGGGATGGGGCACGGGCAGTGGACACTTCTCTCTTGCGCGTACGAGCGCCTGGATCAGCTTCCGGTTGGATGCTTTCAAGTAGTGGGACACACAGGCTTCGACTCGGACTTCGACCAGCACGACCTTGTCGATCTTCTCTGGATGCTCGAGCAATGCCAACATCAGCTCACGAAGGCTCTTCCTTTGGTCCGCTCTCCCATCGGTCGATAGTGCCATGTCGAGATGTTGATTATGGAGAGACTTGAGGATATTCGTGCGTTTGTTGAGCCCATACAGCGAAATGGCTGTGAAGATCAAGTCGATACCCAAAATCACTGCGGTCGTGACTGGTGTCGTCGTGTTCTGCATACAGTTGACCATGTACAGCGCGTTGAACAGCTCCACTGTGAAGACCGCTTCTTCTGGAAGGTAGTCCTCGAGCTCCACGAGCCGCGTGGCAACTTTTTTCTTGAGAATCATCTTGATCACGGGCAAGACAAACACAAACACAGGCTGGAAGTGAGGCGGAAGCATGACGAAGATGGCGTTGTACACGGGATACACCGACACAAGCGCGGCCTGGATGTTGAAGAGGTCGTTCGCTCGGTCAAATCGCTGCTTGAAGTCCGGCGCGAGATGTGGCAACTCACGTAACACGATGCGTTCGAAGCCCTTCACCCACACGGTGGTGAACGGAATCCCGACGATCACCATGAAAAACGGGATCGGGAACACCCACACGTACGACATGAGGATCGCGCCACTGACTGAGACCACGCCTGTGAGGAGTGAGAGCGCGACGACACGACGGCGCTGCCACGGGAGGTCAGGAACCAGCCTCTTGAGTTGGAGCGCGTTACACTCCATCGTGACGACTGTGAGGATGAAGTGTCGGACCCAGAACATGTAGTTGGCTTTCCACCCCGCAAATGCACTGTGTAACGGTAGTAGCTCGATACACACCACGAAGACGAGCGTTGGTAGCGGCATCAAGAGGCAAACGGCTGACACGCGCAGCCACGAGGCCTCAGAGTACTCTTCCAGAGCGAGCATGCGTTCAATGGAGTACGTCCCGCTATGGCTCACGTGGAGCAAGCCAAGCCACCAGTCCCAAAGTTGAAACAGGAGCTGCACTGGTCTGCTTCTGGGTGGAGGTTGTCCAGTCGGGAGTACAGTGGACGTTGTAGTCGAGGAGAGAGCAGGCGTGCGGCTTGGGCGCTTCGATCCGACGAAAGAATCGTCATGGAACGGCACCACTGGTGTCACGGAGCTCGTCATGCTCGTCTCACACGAGAGCAGAGAGGCGTGAGGTAGGTCGAACTGCCCTTGACGAAATAATCAAATCCGCATTTGATCAACGTTGAAATGGCCACAACGACCGAGAAACAGCTCCACAGTCGGTATTTTTACATCAAACACCGAACAGCGGCCCGTGGCCCATACCACACACGCACGACTCCAAGAGGAAGGATACCTGGTGAGGAGCTTCGTCCAGGTACACATAGCCGGAACCAATTAATCACTTTAATTAAGTACATGGAAGAGGAAAGGAATGATTTAAGGGAGACCAAGGCCTCTTGTGAAACTCCTCGCTTTGGGGCGTCGTTTGGTGGGTGTCTCTTGACCCACAGGGCTCTGCATGTGTGTGTGCAAGAGCTTGTACCAAGCTCTCACTCGTCGCAGTTGGATCTTGATAGCCGGGTTCCTCTGGGACTGTCTTGCCTGCCCTTCGGCGGCCACCAGAAGAGACCATGGCAACCGTGAATCTACTGCATCGGTGCGTCCGTCTGTGTTGAGGGCTTCTTTGTCTGGGTCGAAGACTCATCGCTAAGCTTGTGTATTCGGTCCTGTAGCCACATCTTCGGGTTGAAAGCCGACGTGTCCAACAATGTGGTGTACGTGGACGACCAGACCGTGGCCTACCCGGCGGGCCACAACCTCATCATGTACTCTCTCGACGAGAAGCGCCAGAAGTTCATCACAGGCACGGAAAACACGAGCGGCATCACAGCACTCACCATGGCATCGAGCAGGCGATTCATCGCGGTCGCAGAGCGAAGCGAACGTGGACTCGTGAGCATTTACGATCTCAAGACACTCAAGAAGCGCAAAGTGCTGAGCAGCGCCGAGACCCAGGGCCACAGCTATGTGTGCATGGAGTTCAGCGCCGATGGACAGCTCCTACTCACACAGGGCGGTGCGCCAGACTGGATCCTCACGTGCTGGAACTGGTCAAAGGGCAAAGCCGTGGCGACGATCAAGAGTCCTCTCCATGTCGCTGCAGCAGCAGGGCTCCACAACACACCCAGCTCCAACATGCTCGGCCATCAGTTTGGAAGCATCAGCGGGGCGACAATGGCGGGCATCTCCATGGCGAATCTCCACGGATTAGCATCGAACGCTCCAAACGGCAGCTCATCTAACGGACCTGGCGGACTCGATGGCATTGGCAGCGGCGGTGTGAATGGCTCTAGCAGCCACGGGTCGCACGTCGTCACGGCCTGTTCGTTCAGCAACGTCGATCCAGGATTAGTGTGCGTGACGGGGATCAACCTCGTGCGGTACTTTCGCCTTCTGGAGAACGCGTTCCGTCCGATGCCAAGCCCGCGAATGGAGAACACGGCCTTTTTGAGCCAGTGCTGGATCAAACAGCGTGACGACTACATGGTCGCTGGCTCCAGCGAGGGTGATTTGCAGCTCTTCCACGGCGGAGAGTTCATCACTCGTCTGGCTGGATCGCCGGGCGAGGGCAAGCCCGTCCACTCGATCCTGTCCACCACAAAGGGCGTTCTCTGCGGACTCAACGACGCTACTGTGTACCTGTATGCTGTGAATAACGAGAGCGTCTCCCACGTCGACAAGAACCCCGCCGATCTGCTTCTGTTGCAGCGTAAGATCCGAGTGGAGAACGCGCCGTCGATCATCTCGACTCTATGTGTGAGCCCGAATGAAGACTCGGTGGTCGTCTCGCTTTCTAGCGGCCAGCTCCTGACGTTCCCGTACCACAACCAAGCCAGCAACGGACTCAGTGGACTCCCCGCCAGTGTCAGCACAGCGCTCACGAACGTAGGCATCGCCGCCTCTGTCAGCCATGCAACTGGCAGTGTCGGGACGCCAGCTTCCGGGCTACTACCAGGGGACGATCCGAGTAGTAACCCTCTCACCGTCTCCAAGAACGACGAGGTCGAGTACGTCGTCACGCCGTTCCACCGCCCCAACGAAAATGGACTCATGCACGTGACGGGCATGGACGTATGCGTGCGGAAGCCCATCCTCGTGACCTGTGGACTCGACCGTACTGTACGCGTGTGGAACTACCTTGAGCGCAGCTGCGAAGTCGCCAAGCACTTCAGTGAGGAAGCCCACAGTGTCTCGTGCCATCCGTCGGGGCTGTACCTGCTCGTGGGCTTTGCCGACAAGCTTCGGCTCATGAACATTCTCATGGACGACATCCGTCCATTTAAAGAGTTTGCCGTCAAGGCCTGTCGTGAATGCCAGTTCAGCACGGGCGGCCACTTGTTCGCCGCCGTGAACGGCAACACCATCCAGGTCTTTAACATATTTTCCTGTGAGCTCGTGGCAAATCTGCGAGGCCACAACGGCAAAGTACGCTGTCTGTACTGGAACAACGACGACTCGAGCATCATCTCGGCTGGTATGGACGGCGCCGTGTACCAGTGGGACTTGGACGAAGCCAAGCGCGAGGCCGAGTTTGTCCAGAAAGGAGTTCCGTACTACTCGGCACTCTGCAACAAAGAGGGCACGGCGATCTACGCTGTGGGAAGCGACCGCATGCTCAAGGAGATTGAGTTCCCGTCGTCCCAGCTCACGAAAGAGTTTATTTGTGACAGCGTGCTGGGCCAAATCGTTCTCTCGCACTCGCAGCGTATGCTCTTCGGCGCGACGGCTGAGAGTGACAAGCCGGGGGCGTTGAGGTCGTTCAAGTTCCCTCTCACGGGAGAATCGATCGAGTTCCAGTGTTTAAGTGCGCCTGTCACGCGGCTGCGGATCTCTTTCGACGACGGGTTTCTGTTTGCCGCTGGCGAAGACGGCTGTGTGTGTATCTTTGAGATCCGCGACAAAGAAGGCCGACCACGCATGAAAGAATCCAGCGGCGCGGGCCCCTCGGCCGTCAGTGCGGCCGTGTCTCGTGGCGGTGGCATGGGTGGAGGTGGCAGTGGCAGCGACTTCCACCACTCGAGCTATTTTTCCGAGGAGATTCTGGTCACGAAGAGCGACCTGGAGGAGAAAAACACGCTGATGCTCGAGCTCAAAAACAAAGTCGACGAGCTCATGCTCCACAACGAGTACCAACTGCGCCTGAAAGACATGACGTACAACGAAAACCTCAAGGATCTGACCGAGAAATTCACGCACGAGATCGAGTTAGAAAAGAACAAGTTTGAACTGCTGCGCGAAGACAAGAACGACATCGAAATGGAGTACGAAGAAAAGATCAAACAGCTCGAAGAGAAGCATCTCCAGCAGATGCAGGAAGTCGAGGCCGAGTACCAGCACCGGATCATGAAAGAAGTCGAAAAATACCAGGAAGTACTGCAGCAGCGCGAGGCCCAGAGCCAGCACTGGAAGCACGAGCGTGAGCGGCTCGTGGCGACCCACGAAAAGTATGTTGGCGACGTGACAGAGGACTTTGAGCAGCGTCTGAACGAGGACAGACAGCTCCGCGTCCAAATGGAGGAGGAGAAAGATGAACTCTCGCGAGAATACACTGAGACCATCGGCCAAGTCGAGGCTGACGTGGATGAGGAGATCGAGAACTTGAAAAAAAGGTACGAGGAGAAGCTCCAAGCCGAGCGAGAGGCGACTTTGCGGTTCAAAGGCGAAAACGGTATTATGAAGAAGAAGTTTTCGGCCTTGCAGAAGGACATTGAAGACCAGCGCGACCAGATCAAGTCTCTGCTAGAGAAAGAAAAGGATCTGATCGAAGAGATCAAGACGCTTGAGAAAGAGATCCAGGCGCTGAAGCGTGAGATCCGTGCACGTGATGAGACTATCGGAGAGAAGGAAAAACGCATTTACGATCTCAAGAAGAAGAACCAAGAACTGGAAAAGTTCAAGTTTGTACTGGACTACAAGATCAAAGAGCTCAAGCGCCAGATCGAGCCGCGTGAAAACGAAATCGCGGATATGAAAGAGCAGATTAAGGAGATGGACCGCGAGCTGGAGCTGTTCCACAAGAGCAACGCGCAGTTGGATCTGATGATCGGTGAGCAGCGCAAGCGTATTAACAGCATGCAGGACGAGATCGTCAAGTACCGCAAGATGCTGGGCGACCAGCAGAGCTGGGTCCGGCGTTTCCGCTGTGATCTGTACGAGTGCGTGCAGCATATCCAGAACCCCAAGGAGCTGGCGCTACAAGTCGCGAGTCTGTACAAGAAGTACGTGACGACCGACCAGCCCCACGCCGAAGTGGAGCTGGAGATCCAACACGAGTACACGCGCCAAAAGGAATACTTGGAGAAGTCGGTCCAAGTGCTCAAGAAGAAGTACACCAAGGACGTGGTTCTCCACCAAGACGAGAATATGCGTGCGACGGCCGAGAATATGATGCTCATTAAGGAGATCAATGAGCTCCGTGGTGCGCTTAACACAGCCAAGGCGACACTCCAAATGGAACGAGCAGCTATGGGTGCGAAGGAGGCACGCGAAGGCGCGGCGGCGGCTCACCGCCAGCTCGCAATGGACCACAAGGACCCGGATGCTCTAATTGACCAGCAGCGTGTGGAGATGGAAGAGCTACGGCGAGCCATTCGAGCACTCGAGGAGAAGATGACCCAGCAGCCACCAAAGACGGGTGTGCCAGGGGCAGGCGAGGGCATTTTCCCACCGATTCGCGGCGTCGATGGTTAATCGAGGAGGTCTCAGTTCGCGTAGCTGTGAGATAGGAGAGACTGTGGATCTGTATACTGTAAATGACTTCAAATTGGGGATTTTCAGCGTGGCTCGCCTTCAGCAATTAACCGCGAAAGGAACTCGTCATACTCGACTGTTCCAGACCGATCACCATCGAAATGCTCCAGCAGAACACGGGCTTCGTCTCGTGAGAAGCCCATATCTACCGCCATTTTCTCAAACTGCTTGGGCTCCAGCGAGCCATTGCGGGCTGTGTCGTACTTGCGAAACGTCGACTGCACCGTGCCGTAGGAGCTCAGTATCCGTTCCAGCAGGATCTTCTTCAGCATGCCCACCGTGTCCACGTGGACTCTACTACCACTCAACCGTGAGGATGTGCCTTGCTTCTTGAGGCTCGGCTTGAGTGAGCTTCTTGCTGCTGACTTCCGTCTGCTTCCATTTGTAGTCGCGCTGCCATTGCCACCAGCGTCAGCCACAGCCGCAAAGCCCGCGATGAACTCTCGATAATCGATAAATCCGGACACATCACGGTCCAAATGGCGGATCACCTTGCGGATCTCGGGCTCTGGGAACTTATACGACTTGAGAACGGTCCGGAACTCGGCATATTCCAGCTTGCCGTTGCCGTTGATGTCAAATTTCCGGAACGCTAACCGCATATCTCGCGTATTTTTGAGAATCCGGTACGCAAGTTCGCGCTCGATCTCCATCACTGACGCGAGCTCTTCAGCGTCAAGCTCCTGGTCGCCCACACCACTTCCTTTGCCTCCTAGAGCAGCCATGGACCCCAAGGCATCGCACCGCAGCGCATTAAACACGGTGCTAAATTCGTGGTAGTCGATCGTGCCAGACCCATCCAAGTCCAGGCGTTTGACCAGTCGCGCGATGTCTTCGTCCCTGGCGATGCCGTACCTCTTCATACAGTGGGCAAACTCCTCGTGGTCGAGCGTGCCATTTCCATCACGGTCGTACTCTCCAAAAGCGGCTTCGATCGTCGGGTGACAGCTCAGAGCTCGCTTGATCCACTTCAGCTCAAGCTCTCGAAGTCGAGCAGCGCTCGATGACTTGGTCTCACTTGTCGTCACTGTCGAGACCTTTCTAGCACCGGAAGCTGTCTTCCCCAAGCCATTCCTGACTCTTCGTTCGTGGAATACGGTAGCGAATTCATCATAGTCAATAGATCCCGAGCCGTCCAGATCCAGACGCTTGATCATCATGGCGATATCGTCGTCTCGTGTGATGCCAAACGTCGTCATGAGTCGGCGGAACTCCTCGTGGTCCAGCGCACCGCTTTGATCGGCGTCAAACTGGTTAAACGCTCTACACACAGAGCCGTGAGCTTCCAGCGCCTGCTGGACCCACTGCTCCTCCAGTAAACGCAGCCGCATGGCTTTTGTTTTGGCCTGTTCAGCTGCAAAGCCACTTGTCGCACTCGACTTGATCTGCGACTTGCGACGCTCGGGCTTGCTTGACTTGCGTACGGACGCAACCAGTGGCTGGAAGAAGGCAAGGAACTCGTCCAATTTCACAGTCCCGGACTGATCCGAGTCCAGTTGGCTCAGCAACAAGCGAATATTGCCATCATCCGAGATACCGTAGTGACACAGCAGATCGCGGAACTCTTCGTAGTCCAATTCACTGCGCTGCTGGCGGTCGTGGTCACGGAACGCGTGCTCCAAACTCGCATGATGGTCCAGAACTCCTTCCACCCACACTTTTGTGAGTTCTTGAAGAGCTGCCAGTCGCTGGTCCTCTTTATTTCGGCCCTTTGGCAGCGTATGAGTCGGCTTGAGCTGGAAATGGGCCATGAATTCGTCCAGACTCACGGCGCCGCTTCCGTCGGCATCCAATTTCGCGATCAACAGGTCGATATCTTTGTCTTCCCGCATGCCATAGTGTTTCATGAAGCGTCGGAACTCGTCGTGGTCTAGCTCGCCACTGCCATCGAGGTCGTGTTGTCGAAATGCCTCCTCCAGTGGTTGATGGTCCCGTAAAATCCTCGTCACGAGCATGTTTTCTGCCTGAACCGCGAACTTTTTCGGCTGGCGAGTGACTTGTTTGAGCGGCGAACGAGTAGCTTTGGCTGTCATTGTCGTTACTCCGATGTTGCTTGTCTTCCATTCCCGAGACTGAACGATCGATTTGACAGTCTCGAGGTCGATGCCACCGCCTCCGTTCTCGTCGATCTGCTTGGTCGCTTGCACGATATCAGCTTCACGGAAGCCCTGGTCGCGCAGAAGCTGGCTGAACTCACTGTAGTCCAGTAGGCCGCTGTTACCCACGTCGTATCGAGTGAAAGCCGCCTCCAGGGGCTCATTTCCACTCAATCTCATGTGTGGCTCCGTCTTTCTCTCCGGAGAAGGCTCTTTCTTGCTGATCGGAGACCCTCGCTGACCAAGGACACTGGCAAACTCGTCAAACTCGATTTGGTTTGAGCCGTCGTCATCCACGACAGACATCAATGCCTCAAGATCTCGCGGCGATAGCTTGACCCCGAGTCCCATGAGAAACGCACCGAACTCCTGGTAGTCGAGCGCGCCACTTCCGTCGGTATCGAACTTGTCGAACTCCTCGCGCAAGTTGCCAAACTTGACACTCATTTTCTTGTCCAGCAGTACGCTGGAGAGTTTTTCCTTGACGACTTCCAGCAAGTACGCTCCATGTTTGGCTTGTCGCTCGTCTTCCGTCATCGCTGCCGCTCGCCTCGTTGCCGCTTTGGCGGTCGGACTAGGACGATAAAAGAGCAGGCCGCTCGCAAACTCGTCGTAGTCGATCGTCCCTGAAAAGTCTCGGTCCAGGAATTCAATGGCAGCTCTCGTTTCATCCGATGTGAAGTCGTATGCGCCCATGAACAGCTTGAACTCGTCGTGGTCCAAGTGGCCGTTGCCGTCGGCGTCAAACTCCATGAAGATCTCGCGGATGCTCTTGCTGCGGCCAATGACTCGCTGACGCAGCTTGGCTCGGATCCTTTCCATGGGGTCACACGCGTTGTCATCATTGTCATCGTCACGGCGACGACTGCGGTCCAGCGGCTGCATGAGCTTCCTTTTCGGTGGGCTCTTGACGTACGACTGGTCACTTGTGAGTTGCTTGCCGCCTGGGTGAGCAAACGCATTGAAGCTTATGAGCTGCTGGTTGGAGCGGTCGATATGCCGCATCAACGCCTCGATGTCACGCCCCACGAAGCCCAAATCGCGCATGAACGTGCGGAATTGCGTGGCCGAAAGCACCCCCAGGCGGTTGGAATCGTACTGGCGGAACGCTTCTTTCACGTTGGAATACCGTACAAGCACACGCTCGATCACTTTCTGATGGAACGAACCGATCCCACTGACGGCAGCAGTGGTGTCCTGGTCTCGCCTCCGTCGTTCGTCTGCAATTGTTGAGCTGTTGTTGCCATCGTCACCTTCGTACCCGCCGAATCGGCGCCGTTGAAGCCCTGTCGTCGTCGTTTTCATGGGCAAAAAGGTACTGACAAAGGCCTGGCGGTCGATCGTGCCCGTGTGTTTGCGGTCCAAGCTCTCCAACAGATACGCCGTGTCTTCGGCATTCACACCCAACGCGTACAAGCATTTGCGGAAGCCGTCCGCGTCGACAGTGGACGGCTCGTCCGCGCCTGCTCGACTCGCTTTGTCCAGAAACCGGCGGATGGTCTCAGCCGCAGGCACACTCGCATGGATGCCACTGCCGGCTCCGCTCGATCGATAGAACGGCTCAAGCGACTGCTTCACGTGGTCCACGAGCCGACGCAGCCGCTTCTTGTCGTCTTCGTCTCGTGTTGTGGCGTACTTGCCCGCGACTCGAGTCTTCTGGAGTCGAGTCCCTTCGGCAGCGTCGTACGGTGCGTCATGGAGGTTGGAGAACCCGGATGTGCGCGTCTTCGCAGGCGATACCATTGCCAACAGTAAGCTCTACAAGCCCACGACTATCGTCACTAGCATCTCCTGTGAGGTTTTGGTAGGGCATCACCGACCAGGCATAGACTAAGCGCGGAAAATAGAGCCTCGGTGCTCTCTCACACAAGCAGCCTTGCCAACGAGGCCAGGCAAAAATAGGCACCAGGAGAGTACAAGTACACTGTGAGGCGATTGTGGAGTTTCCTGTTCGTTGACCAATCAGCGTCGGAAGAAAAGGAGAAGTCGAATTCGAATGCTTGCATCAAACTGGTTAACCCATGGTGAAGATGGCAGGGGGGGGGGGGGGGGGGGGGG
>JAADVL010000510.1:0-23199 GCA_023334995.1 Pythium sukuiense | reverse complement strand
GGAAGCTGTTGTGGAAGTCTAATTATGGGAAGCTCTAAAAACTCGAAGTGTCGCCGAACGGTAAGCTTTCTTCGTATTTTACGGCTTGTGTCACCTTTTGCAGAAACATTCGATTTGTGTCACCTTTTGGAATTTGCCCAAAAGTCAACTGGGGAAAAGTCTGTTTTTGGTTTCGCTCCCAAAATCCTTCTCTGTGTTTATGACGTATTCCCTGATGATGCCATGGCACTCTACCGAGGTAAACAAGACCAACATTCCGTCCAGAAGTATTTTAGGTCCATTAAAATAGTGTGCACCACACTACCAAGGTGTCTGGCTCACCTTGAAACGAAACATTGATTGGCCAGAAGCTTCATCAATGCACGCCATCGGAAAGGTCACTGCCAGCATCGCGACCATGAGTGCACCCACCGAGACAACCGCGATGGACGTGACTAGCACAGCACCCGCGCCAATTGGAGAGCTCAACGGCGCTCCATCGCCCGTGAAGACTGAGCCAAACGTCGCCATGACGCATGCAAACGGTGTCGATGAAGATGTGAAGATGATCAAGGAGGAGGACACCAAAGACGACGTCAAGGTCGAATCTGAGTCGTCTGAAGAGGAATCGGACGGCTCTGATGATGAAGAGGATGATGCGCAGCCCCCACTGCCTGCGGCTCCAGCGCCAGTGCAGTTGACGGACGCCAGTGGACGCCCGCTGTCCGATTTCGAAGTCGCGGCGCGGTACGCTGCGATCGAGATCCAGTCGATGGCCTCCCAGCTCGCGTCGACTGTCGTAGACACGTCCAAGCCAACACCAGGTCCAATGCTTGCTAGCTCAAGCGCTACTGCTGATGGTTTTGCAATGGAAGACGATGAGGATGACGATGAAGAAGAGGATGAGGTGCTTGGCGATGGGCTAGCCGAGTCCAGCGATGAGGACAGTTCGGATGAAGAAGAGCTTGGCGGCGACGATGATCCGCGCAAGCTACGAGCGGAGATCGAAGCTGCGATGGAGAAGGAGGAGAACAAGGTCACGGGTCCGTTGAAGACGGTAAATGAGGTCGCGGCCGTGCCCGTGCGGGAGCCGGAGGTCAAAGAGCTCACCGCCGACTGCCCGATTGCTCGATGCGGTGTCGTGTTGAACGTCAGCCGCCCAGGATTGATCGTGACCATCAAGTCCAACCACGGCGTCAAGCCTCTGGACGAGGGCAGTGTGCTGTGCTTTGAGGACCGCACCGTGCTGGGCTGTGTGGACGAGGTCTTCGGACCTGTGCTCATGCCCATGTATCTTGTGCGCTTTGAATGTGCTGACAAGATCCCACCACAGACCGACTTGAACAAGCACGTCTACTACGCGACGGAGCACACGACGTACATCATTCCCGAGAAGATTCGTGACAAGGGCACTGACGCGTCCAACATTTTCGATGAGGAGACCGACGAGGTCGTGTACTCGGACGATGAAGCCGAGGCCGCCGCCAAGCGCCAGAACCGCAAGCGAAACCGAGGCGAGAACGCAGGGGCTCCGGGAGCTCCAGCTCCATCAGGCACTGGTCCGTCTGGGAACTTCACCGACTACCAGGCGGGCGAAGGTCAGCACGGAGGTCGTGGTCGAGGAGGACGCGGTGGACGGAGTGGGCGAGGAGGTCGTGGCGGTCGCAGCCAGAGCAATCACAACCCGAACTACCAACCGCACCAGCAGCACCCACACCACGCGCCTGTGCACGTGCAGGCTCAGCCTCACGGTGGATTCACACGCTACACGACACCAGGCTACGGACAGCCGGGCATGCAGGGCTACCCTCCAGCTCCTGCTCCTCCGGTGTACAGTGGAGCACCTCAGTACCAGCACAACCAGTATCAGCACATGCAGGGCCCTCCGATGCCAATGTACCAGCAGCAGCAGTATGGAGCTCCCCAGCACCTGCCACCATATCCTCCGCAGGCCCCACCACCAAACTACTACGCTCAGCCCCAGACTCACGGATACCCTCAGCCACCTCCACCGCCACCACCCCAAGGCCACTATGGAGCTCCTCCAGGTGGATACTACCAGCAGCAGCCAGATCCAAACGCGTACGGCCACCAGGGTCACCACCACCCTCCTCCGCCGCCGCCACCACCGTCCGGATCGTACGGTCCGCCAGGAGCACGCCACCACTAGTCCACATTGATCTAGGCCGTCTCATGCTGGCCGTGTTCCAAAGTAATTTTGCTATGATACAAATGAAATTCAGTTGGATCTCGACCTGCGTCTTCTTTATTGTGCAGGGATCCGTCGGAACTTGCGTGTACTAAACGATGGAGAGTGTGACACTCGCGATGTGCCCGTTCTTCAGGACTTCGAACGTGCATCCAGGAATGGGCGTGTAGCACAGTGTGGACCCAAACGGGTGGAGCCCCAAACCATCGTCATGGACAAGTGGGCGTTGCTCACTCTGTGAGCCGAACATCTTCTGCACGTCTCTCCACTATGAAACACACAGCAACAGAACAACTGATCAGTCTACTAGCATGCTCGACGCGTGGACTCAGCTCCACACTCACGGGCATCTCGGGGGAGATCTCGGGGATTCTTGTCTTTTTCAAGCCTGTGCGCTGGAGTATTGACGACGTGAGGAAGCAGAGCCGGAAGTTGCACTTCTGGTATGCCCCGAAGTCCGGGTGACTGCAAACGCGCCTCTGTCAGTGTTTGCCCTCGGTTAAATCATGACAGCGGAACCGTACCCGAGCGCGTTGGTTTTGAGGATAAACTTCGTGGCTGTGTGGAGCGCGTCGTACATGATGTCGAGTCCAAGATGCGGGTAGTTGTGGAAATAGTCGCCAACGGATCCACCAACATGGCTCGATCTGCCACCAAAAGGTACAGCTAAGGTTTCATCATCCACGTGAACACGCGTGAATCGGAACGTACCCATCGTCCAGATCTTCCGACTTCCGGAAAACGGACACCGGTGCCCCAATGTCACTCATCACTTCCTGTAGGAAGATACCATCAGTGTTGTTTGGATTTGTACGGGATGTGCGTGTTGCCTTCCTATCATCTTCGTACCTGTGGTGTCCACCCCAACTCGATCTGCTGCTTTCGTCCCTTGAAATTGAGGCTGATCGCGCTGTTTTCCGCGATCTCGACCTCCACTTCTTCAAAGTAGTGTCTGCACACGAGGAAGGATTAACACCCGACAGTCTCATGTCAGGAAACAGGCGACGGAGCCGTACCGCTGTGTCGGCTGTGGCATCTGAGGCAGGCGAACGTTGTCTCCCACGAAGACCTGGAACGCGCAAGCCGCAGGCGTCGTGCCGTTCTGTTTGGCACGAACATTGATATCAGCAACCCCCACAACAGCCAAACACCGGCAGCGATTCGAGACAGTAGCGTACTGGAAACTCCAGTGGCAGATCGGTTTTGTTCTGGTACAAGTGGCTGTACTCGCTCGGGATCGGGAACATGAAGCTCGCGCCTTCGTACGTCAGCGAATATGTCTAGCCTCATCACCGAGTCAGTCGCAGTGGATATACACAACATTCATTATGCGTAGGCTGTGGCTCACCTGTTGCTCGGCGTCGTACTTGCCTGGGAACGTAGGACCGAAGAGCTACAAGCATCGTATCGACCCAGTCATCAACCCAGTTCTCCATTTCCTTCCGTAAAGCCGAGAATTCGCTGGTGGACTCACGTTGTACACCGACATGAACGTCGCGGCCACATCGCCGCCGAAGATCACCACGCGTCCGTACTTGAGCGCGACGCAGTTCACGACGTGGAACTCGATCTTCACGAGCACTTGCCGCACGGCGTCGATGTGCAACTGCGACATCACTCACGCCAGCGTTACTGTGATATTCCAGAGGATACACTCACCCACTGACTACGACGACTCACCCGCATGCCGTCCTCACTCGAGTCGATGATGATGTAGTTCTTGTAGGGCTCTGCCGCGTCATACACGATCTCAAACGGCCGCACAGGCATGCGGCACTGTAGCATTTCGAATCGTCAGTTTGAATGGGTTCTACGTGGCCGTTAAGCGCTGGAATTTCGCGTACCTTGAGCGCATGGAGCACCTCTGCGATGGTGTCGCCCAGGCGGAAGGGCCCAACGCCCACGCCCAGCTCGATGGTCCACACTTCGTTGATCATACTGCTCTTGCCTTGGAGTTGTCAATTGTCGTTCCCTTTGAATGCCATGCACCTCTTCCCTCGCAGATGTGGGGCGGAAATCTTCAACGTCGGGTTTTGACATTTCAGTTAGGAACACGTTAAGCAAAAATCTGTGTTCGAACTCCGACTCACTCAAAACCACCCCAAATTGCGACGGCCTGTCACAGTTTGTGATCAGCCGACTTCAAGTCAGTGCGTCTAAACTGCACAAGGAGGTTCTTTTCGTCACTCGAAACACTGCTCCTGGGGCCATACAACAGGAATAGACCGCCTTTTCGGAACATCTCTATGGCGGAACCGTTTCGATTGTCGCGACATGCGGATCCATCTTCGCGTCGGAGAACACGCGCCTCGTTCGCATTTTTGTTCTCCAGAAACCTAAAACCTAAAAATCGTGTTTTGTGCCCGACGTAGACGAACCCTACACTCGCCTAAACGAGATGTGACCACTCTGGTGCAACTTGGGGCTAGGGCCCGGGGTTTTCGGTTCGGGAGGAGTCGTTCGGTTGTTGGAACAAACCATTTGTTGGTATTTTTCTCTGCAGTCCACACTGTGCGTCCTCATCCGCAGCTGGCGACCGCTGTGCTCGTGTGACACCTCACCTCACCAACAGCAAAAGTTGGTCCCCGCATCTCGCCAACAAGCGATTTGGAAGTTTAGAACTTGAGTCTGTCGTGGGTTTCCCCATCGGCTGCCGTCGCCAACTTCCAACACCCACAATCGCCAACGCCAACACCGCCAACGAAACGCGGTCCATACTGCGCGGAAACCTCCCCACCCGCGTCAACCAATATGCGTGTTTCCCTTCGCTTCCTGCGCCTCGCCGGCGCGCTAGCCGCTCTCCTGGCGCTCTCCACTCACACTGCTGATGGTGCGTTCCATTCTCTGTCGATCCATGCGAATGTCGCCGTTAAACTCCTTTATTTGCCGTCGCTATGCAGCCGTCACGGCGTGTACCGAATGCCCGAGCGGCAAGATCTGCGTGTTAGAAGGCAAGACCGTGATCCCCACGGGCCAGAACTCGTTCACCATCCAGGTCTGCAACTACGACAGCGCCAAGGCCGCGCAGTACAAGCTCTCCTTCCAGTTGGCGAAGCCGCTCGAGTGTGATGGCGATGGCGTACTGCTGCCCACGGCTACGTCCCTCACGCCCGTGGGCGCGTGTACGGCCACGAACTGCGTTTTGACCGTGAATCTCGCGGCGCCAGTCGACTGGGCGATCGCCATGCGCAACAGCGGCACGGCCAACGTGCTACAGGCCAAGTTCACGGGCGACACGGGCGACAACACGCTCGTGCAGGTCGCGACAGGCACGGATATTACGGGCGCTTTACTCACCGGCGGCTCGGGGGACAGCGCGACGTCGCCGACGGTGTGCACGACGCAGTTCGGCATCAAGGCCACGCGACTGTCGACTCGTGCGGCCTGTAACGTCGTCACGCTCTGCACGGGCAAGTCGGACGACACGGGCTGCCCGTCGCCGTTCTCCTCCAAGCCGCTGATCAGCGGTGTCGTCTGCACGGGCGAGACCTGCACGGGCACGCTGACGCTGACGGACCCACTGCCGTGCGAAGCGTCGTCGGGCGACTCGAACTCGCTGCTGGCCAGCGTCACGGTCGGCAACAGCGCCGGCTCCAGCTACGTGGCCGTCGCTACGCTTGCAGGTACGACTGTCATGGTCTCTTCTCTCTCCTTCGTATTGAATTGTACTGACGTTAATGTGGATTTTGCGGTTGTAGCTGCCCCAGCCGCGACGGTTTCGCAAGTCTCGGGTGCCTCGGTGGGCAGCCAGAAGCTGGTAGTCTCGTCGACCGCCTCCTGCCTCAAGAGTTCTCTTGTCGTGAACGTGTCGACGCTGGTGATCACAAGCAGTGACTCATCCAACGGCACGATCAGCGTGACGCTCGCATCCGAACTGAGCAGCTCGCTGGGTGGCCAGAGCCTCGACGTCACAGTCTCACAGTGCGGCGTGGCTTCAGCGAAGTACCCGGTCATGGTCTCGGCGGACGGCGTTGAGAGTGACGCAGACACGACCACGACGGACGGCTCAGGCAGTAGCTCGACTGGTGGTACTGTGGGAAGCCCGACGGGATCGCAGGCAACCCAGAAAGAGAGCGCGTCCGCAGGACTTTCCGGTGGCCTGTACATCGGCATCGGCGTCGGCGTGCTGGCTGTGTTTGGCTTCATATTCGAGTGCGTGTACCACAAACGGCGGCACTCGAAGGAGTTTTCCAACCGGGGACCGGCCGACAACAGCGGCCAGCACACGGCAGTATAAGGAGAGTATAGCAGTTTTAGGGGGTCAGCGCAGAGCACGAGCATTTGTAGTACTAGTATCAAGGGGCTTCTGGCTTCTTCCAGCTCGCCATCGTCGTCTAATATCATCCGAGTCAGTTTTTTCAGCCTGCCGTCTCCTACAACTCTACTCTTCACGTCGAGCCACTAGCCGCCACGCGACGCCCCTCTCGGATCTTGGCCGAGCGTGCCAGTGCCAGTTCCTTCTTCAGAGCGAAGCGCTTTGCCGCCGACAGAGCGTGGCTCTCCAGCTGAATCTCCAGCTGAGCGATCTGCTCGGCCAGTCCAGAGGCAGTCGCGTCGTTGTCGGTTGACGAGCCATGAGCAGTAGGCTGCACGT
The DNA here is from genome assembly GCA_023334995.1 of Pythium sukuiense. Classification (NCBI taxonomy): domain Eukaryota; phylum Oomycota; class Peronosporomycetes; order Pythiales; family Pythiaceae; genus Pythium; species Pythium sukuiense. Next base: position 16,417 of record JAADVL010000510.1, on the reverse strand, counting down.
TCGCCTGCTTGGCCATTGACTTGCCTCGAGTGGCAGGTGTGACTCCCACGCCGGATTCGTCATCGTCATCTGGGTCCTCATCAGCGGCGGCGTTGGCCGCATACATACTCAGGTTCTTCTTCCGAGGAGCGTTGGGCTTGGCAGCGATGACTACCGTGGTTGTCTCCTTCTGGCCAGGCCGTTTGACGGTCTCCCGTGTTGCAACAACTGGCTCTAAGCTCGGGGTGGAGAGCGTGGCATTCGGAGGCAGCTTGTTCTTGAGATACGTGAGGATCTCGAGGCTTCCCTTGGCGATGATGCCGCCACGCACCGTCTTCTGAGGGTTGCCGTTCATGTAAATGGCCTGCAGCCGTGGACACAACGCTAGTTCGCACGGCACGCTCGTGAGATTGTTGTTTTCAAACGACAGCGACAGAAGCTGCGGCACGTGGTAGATGAGTCCCAGTGACTTGAGCTTGTTGTCTGACACGCTGACCACGCTCACTCTCTCGAGCTCGTGCCACGGGAAGCCCTCGAGTGTCTCCATTTTGTTCAGTGCCAACTGCAGCGACTCGAGCGACGTGAGATGGCGGACCTGCAGTGGCATTTCCGTCAGGAGGTTGTTCCGCAGGTCGAGCTCCTTGAGACTCAGCGAGAGCTCCGACGGTGAGCGGCCCAGGAAGTCGTTCACGGCGTCGCTCGTGAGCTGATTCTTACGTAGACGCAATAGCTGCAGGCGTGGCAGCACAGCGATCGCCCGATCGATAGAGCGGAGCTGGTTCTCTTCAACTGTGAGGCTCTAGAATACGGTGAGTGAGTTCTTTTTGGACTTTGAAACACGGTGAATCTCCGTGTGTGAACGTACTTGTAGTGCCTGGAGCTCTCCGATCTCAGCAGGCAGCGTCGTTAGGTGGTTCTTGGACAAGGTAAGATGCAGTAACGTCGCAGCAAAGTTGTACGGAGCTCCTGGAGACTGCAGCTCTCGGGGTAACGACTGCAGCACTTTGCTGGTGAGATCCAGGGTCCCTGAGGCTGCTGCATCCCTGAAAACGTGACCACCGGTGCTACTGAAGTTGATGCTGCTTCGCAGTGACGACGAGGCTGATGCTCCTGGAGCAGGGGTTGCTGGTGGGGGGCTCTTGCCCTGCGCTGTGAGTGGTCTCACACCCGCTGCACTAGCGTTGGCTGCCTTGATGGCTCGCTCACGTTCCCTTAGCACCTGCAGCTCATCGACCTCTAGCTCCATGACGTCTTTGGCTCCTTCGGGTGGTGCGCCACGCGTCCGCAAATACTTCTTGAGGCTCTCACAGCCACCGCTGATCACCCCACGACGGATCGCACGCAGTGGGTTTCCATCGACCACGAAGTGGTTCAAGTGCTTGAGATAGCCCAGTCCCGGCGGGAGATCCGAGAGGTCGTTGTTTGAGACATCGAGCGTCTTGAGTCGAAACAAACACGCAATGTTGGCTGGCAGCAAGCTGAGCTTGTTGTCGCGCAGATCTAGAACCGTGATCGAGTCTTGGGCTCGTAGGATCGACGCCTCGTCGATCTGAGCCAACGAGTTAAAGCCCAGGAAGACCTGGTCCAGCACAGCTCGCTGCGGTAGCTGAGGAAACACGACCAGTTTGTTTTGACGAAGATCGAGATACTTGAGCGACTGTAACGTCGCGAGCTGCTCGCTCATCGAGTCCAGTCGGTTCTTCTTCATATCGAGTGTCTGCAGGTTCTTGAGACCACTGAAGGACGCTGGTAGAGTCGCGAGTTGGTTCGTGTGCACTGCGAGCGTGTGGAGCTTCTTGAGCTGGCCAATCTCAGTCGGTAGACGTGTCAACGCGTTCTCTTCGACCCGTAAAACCTCCAGGTTGGCAAGGATGGAGACCGATTCAGGTAGGGTCTGCAGTTTGTTAGCTGCCAGCCCGAGCTCTTTGAGGTTAATCAGAGCTCCAAAGCTCTCCGAAAGAGTCCCGTGGAGCTGGTTACTACACAAAAACAACACGTTACTCAGTCTGGGTAGCGATTACGAAGTCTGAAGCACAGAGCTGGTGTTCGTACTGGCTCAAGTCAAGATACACGAGTCCAGTGAGCTCAAAGAGACCCTCCGGCAGGCTCGTGAGTGCATTCTGGGCGAGCTTGATCGATGTGAGGGTCGTGAGCCCGCCGATCTCATCGCCAACAGATACGATGGCGTTGTGGCTGAGGTCCATTTTCACCAGATCCACGCACTCCCACTTCTTTTCATCCTTGTCCATGTGCTCCTCGAGACAGTAGGCTTCCTTCGGGAACTCTGTGAGACTTCGTGCTGGTAAGCTGAGGAACCCCGTGCGTCTCGCCTCACGCAGAGCCCGTGCCTTCTGGTCGCGAGCGGGGGCGAGCACTTCATCCTTGCGGCCGATCATCGGCGGTCCGCGGCCTCGCATTGTTGTCACTGCTGCTGCTTGAGCTTCCAAGGAAATTCTGACTGCAGCAGCTTCGAAGCGTCGGCTGCGTGACCTCCACACCAAGCAGATCTTCTTTACCCCTCCAAATCTATGAAACGATCGTATATTTGGGTCATCACACCACAGCAACTACGAGTATGTTGTCTAGGCCTGGCCGGCAGTGCGCAAGTGGCGGATCTTCTGCGACCGCACCATCGCCAGCTCCTTCTTGACGGCAAACTTCTTGGGCTGCGACAACGCGTAGTCCTCCAACTGCGTTTCCAGCGCCTTGATGCGAGAGTCAAACTCCTTAACCGCCGGGTCGTCGGCTCCACTTGGAGTCGCTGTGGCGGGCACTGGTGTCGCGATACCAAACGGAGTCGAAGCGGCAAGTGGAGTGCCAGTCACTGCTGATGTTGATCGTCCACGCACTGGCGCCGGTGGTGGAGTCACGAACGAGTCGGATGCAAACGGAGATGGTCCCGCCGCCTTCTGTGGAGTCTGGAAGCCGAACACAAGCTGGCGCAAGTCGATGTGGGCATCCGAGGAGACGCCAGTCGCACGACGAGCGCGCTTGTACTCGGCCGGGTTCGGGCTCTCGTGCGTGGCTTGGTTGCTCGACTCGCTCCTGGTGTTATTGCTGCTGGATGAAGTCATCGAAGCAGACGTGGCGATGCCCAACGGACGAGAGTTCTTCGGTGGGAAGTTCTCCGAGTTGTCTTGTTGGTTGTTACCTCGGCTTGGAACCTTGGGCGCTGTGTCCACGAACGACTTGGCGGGGCTCTCGTAGCCCATCGGCAGGCGGTTCTTGAGGTACTTGAGGATCGCGTCCGTGCCTTCGTTCACGATGTTGAGACGCACGCTGCGCTGCGGGTTACCGGCGATGTACAGAGCGCGGAGGTTCTCACACGCGCCCAAATCGGACGGGATCTGGCGCAGATTGTTGTTTTCAACCGACAGCGATGTCAGCAACGGTAGTTCGTACACACTTCCGAGCGACTCCAGCTACATAGCACACACAATCACAGCTTGCATCAGTCACCCTCCCACCATCAATCAATCTGCATGCTGCGTACCTGGTTGTCAGCAACACTGACGACGGAGAGGCGACGCATTGCAGCCCACGGGAAGTCGTCAAGGTACTTGAGCCGGTTGTAGGACAGCATCAGCGTGTCCACAGAGATCAAGAAACGGAATCGCATTGGCATCTCACGCAGCATGTTGTTGCGAAGATCCAATTCCTTGAGCGAGTGGCAGACTTCCGCGTTGTCTTCATGCTGAAGAAAGTTGTCCAAGGTCTCCGCTGTGAGAAAGTTCTTGCGCAAACGCAAGTGCTGGAGCTTTGGTAGCATGGAGATCGATACGTCGATGGTCTTAAGTCCGCATTCTTCCGCGACCAGTGTCTGCAGACCCTGCAGCTGTCCAATCACACTTGGGAGCTCACCAAGGCGATTTCTGGACAGATTCAGCTGCACGAGCGTCTCTCCGAACCGGTACTTCCCAGTCGCCTGGATCTGCTCTGGGATGGTCTGCAGCCGCATGTCCACCATTTGCAGGATACCGTTCGACGCAGCTTCACGGAAGATGTGCTCATACTGCGACGCGGCTTCGTTGTTGATCTCGAGCACGACTCCGCCCTGCTCGTCCTCCTTTTGCTGGAGATCTCGCAGAGCAAACTCATCAAACTCCTGTTCGAGAGCATCCACACCTTCAGGTGGGCTGCCACGCGTGCGCAGGTACTTCTTGAGTGCCTCCGTGCCAGCAGAAATGGCCGAGCGTCGGATAGAGCGAAGCGGATTTCCATCAATCAGGATGTTGTTGAGGTACTTGAGATAGCCGAGGCCGGGAGGGAGGTCGTGGAGATCGTTGTTGCTCAAGTCAAGCGACTTGAGGCGATAGAGATGCGGGAATCGGCCAGGAAGATCCTTGAGCTTGTTATCACGGAGGTCGAGCACCGAGAGGGTCTCCTTGACTCGCAGCACAGACTCTTCGTCGACATCGGGAAGCACGTTGTACCCGAGCATGAGCTGGTCGAGGGGCGGCGAGCCAAGTGGCAGGATCGGGAACTCCTGCAGTTTGTTCTGGCGAAGATCTAGGATCAGGAGACGGTTCAGGCCTTCAGCGGCTCGTCCGATCGTTGTCAGCGCGTTCTTCTTGAGATCAAGCGTCGTGATGTTCTTGAGGCGGGCGAACGTCGACGGCAGAGCTGTGAGCTGGTTGGAGTGCGCGCCAAGCGTGTGTAGCTTCTGCAGGTTGCCTATCCAACACAATCAACGCTGTGAGTGCACAACTCATTGTGTACAGTATCACAATAGAAATTGTGTGCTTACCAAAGTCGGTGGGCAGCTCCGTGAGCTGGTTTCCCTCGACACGCAAGATTTCGAGGTTATGGAGCGCGCAGAGTGAGTCCGGCAGCGACGTCAACTTGTTGTTTTCGAGGCCGAGCTCGCGCAGATTCGTCAGTTGACCCAGTGCTTCTGGAAACGCGCCTTCGAGTAAGTTGCTGAGAATCAAAAACGCATTATTTCGCGTCAGTATCGACAAGTGATGGACTTTCTTGATGATCATCACGTACTTGCTGAGATCAATCGATGTGATCGTGGACAGCCCGAAGAACTCATCCGGCAGCGATTTTAGCTGGTTGTGGCGCAGCTTGATGGACGTGAGCACATGCAGCTTGGAGATCGTCGGCGGCAGAGTCGGGATCTCGTTGTAGCTGCAGTAGTCCAACATCAAACACCGGCTCGATCAATCAACCATTCAAACATCAACGAATTGCAAACCATCAAACGTACCTGAGGTCGACCTTTGTCAGCGGTCGGCACTCCCAGCTCTTTTCGTCGCCCTCCACCATCTCGTGCAGACGCAAAATGTCGGTGGGGAACTCGGTCAGCGAGCGCGTGGACGCATTCAGCTGGCCGCTGGCGCGTGCCTGGCGGTAGGCACGCGCGAGTCCTCCCGCGCCACTCGCCGCCTCCTTCTGCTGTTGCTGCTTCGCCTTGGCGTTGAGGCGCATGGCCTCACGGAGGCTCATGCCATTGCGCCTCTCCATAATGCTGATGGACGTCCGTGCGTCAGATGCCCAAATGGCCAATGCACGTGGGAGACGTTAGACGGATTTTCAAATATTGGAGCCCGTCACTTTCTACGCACTGGAATGATTGTAGCCGACCCCCGCGAAAGTGACGTCGTGTGATGCTGTCCCACATCCATTGATGGAGGGTCCCACATCAAACCTCGTTTCAATGCCATTTAATGTCACTACCGGCCGTTTTTCGATCTTGAAAAGGCACACCAACATTGGAGTGTGACCGAGTGAGCGCAAAATGGTGCTACGGTCCTCTCAAGGCTCTAGCGATGGACTGCAGCGCAAGAGCGCGCAGCATACGCCGTCCATGCGACGCACGATGAGTATGATCGTGCCCAAGCGTCGCAAGCGCCAGTACTTTGCATCCCGGGCCTCAGGCGAGTCGATCCGCGAATGGGTCGAGCGCAATCTGGACGAGAGCTTCGCTGGCTACCTCATGGACGGTACGATGGCCGTCCTGAGCATCTTTATGGTCATGTTCTACGTCGTCGTGAACTGGAACGGGCTAGTCATAAGCAACGAAGGCTGGGTCGAATGTACGCTCGCTCTTGGTCTCACTTGTGCGTGCCACCGTTGTCTAACGATTGATGCTTCCCGTGACAGCGGTCGACTTCTACTTCAATCTGCTCTTCACTTTCGAGTATATGCTACGTCTCTACGCGGCCCATGATCGCTTCGACTACATGCGTAGCTCCTTCCGCATGACGGAGCTGCTTGTGCTGCTTCCGTCCTGGATGGATTTCATCGCGCGGCACACCGAAGGTGAACTTCCACGAACCCTTGGAACCCAGGCGATCCACGCGCTTCGTCCTCTGCGCATTCTGCGGTCATATCGTCTCCTCGAATTCACCCACTCGTCCCTGCAGCGTCAGATCGTCGCAGGTGTGCTCACGGTCGTGTCGATTGCCATCTCGACAGCCGGTATTCTCCAGGTCTTCGAACACTGTGGGACTCAAGCGTGTGTCGGCGTGACTGCTCACGAGTGTTCCTGCCAGAACTTGAGCATGCTCGACTTTATCTACTTCGTCGTCGTCAGTATCTCGACCCTCGGGTACGGCGATATCGCGCCAGTGTCGCCCACAGGAAAGTTCCTCATCGCGTTCATCATCTTGCTCACGTTCATTCTCGTGCCGATCCAAGTGAACCGCATCACTGCTATTATTTCGTCCCACACGGACTACTCGTCGTCGTTCACGGAGAGCAAGCAGCACCCGCACATCATCGTCACTGGGCACATCGAAGTGGACATGCTTTCAACGTTTTGCAACGAGTTTTTCCACGCGTCCAATCTCAACTGGAACGAAAAGATCGTGATCTTGAACACTCGCCCACCGACCGTCGAGATCAAGAAGCTGCTGAACACGCACGACAGCAAGATCAAATACCTTGTCGGGTCGCCGATGCTTGACGAAGACTTACAGCGAGCGATGATCCACTGCGCCAGCGCATGCTTCGTGCTAGTGAACCGCAACGCCTCCCGTCCCCAGTACGCCGACCAATGCACGGCTCTCATTACGATCGCTCTTCGACGAGGAAACCCGACCTGTCCAATCTATGCCCAAGTTATCAGCGCCCAGAACTCGGCTACGATTCTGAAGATGGGAGCTAGCGATGTGATCGTCGAAGGACTGATGAAGTCGTCGATCTTGGGCCGCAGCTGCGAAGTGTTTGGACTGCCAACGTTGCTTTGCAACCTGCTTGGGCAGTCTCACGCTGAGATGGATAACTATCAGACGTCGATTCAGTGGCAAAAGCCGTACCTACACGGGTATCTACACAACATCTACATTGTCGACATTCCTCGCACGTTTTCGGGCTACACTTTCGGCGACTTGGTTCGTTTTCTATACGAAAAGACCTCCGTGATGCCACTGGCCATGCTTACGGACGACGGCGTACAGTTCCTCGACGGAGACTTTAAACTGGGCGCGACGGCAGATCCGAACCTGTGCTGCAAGGTCTACGCACTGGCCAAAGGCCACAAGGCGATCGACTCCATTGCGCAGATTTCGCCGGAGCAAGTGCTCTCGTACCGTAAAACCCTGCGACGTAAAGCGAAATCATCCGCTGAGTTGGAAAGCCAAGTGGTGGGAAAGAAGAAGATCAAACCGGCGCTCGGCAGCGAACTCGAGCTCATTCGCGACAGTATGATCAACATGTACTCGCTCGCGACCAAATACTACACAGAAGACATCGGTGTGGACTACGAAGAATTCACGTCCATTGGGGTTCCACCGGCGATCTGCCGGCACATTATCGTGTGCGGCTTCCCGGCGGATACGTTTCAGTTCCTCAAGACCATTCGAGAGGCTCCTCCTATAGACGAGGAGTTTGGCTCTCCACCGATCGTGTTTCTGGCGCCAGCAGTGATTGACGATGACGAGTACAACAAGATCCGATGCTTCCGCCAAGTCTACTTCGTGCTCGGGTCGCCAGTCAACTTTGCGGATCTCAAGCGCACGCGCATTGACACGGCGAGCTCCGTGCTAATCCTCACCAAGGCCACAGACTCGGTGTATTCGGATCCCAACATGGTTGACGCAGACGCGATCACCACGCTGCGGTACATCGTCGAGATCAGCCAGCGAACGCGCATGCCGAATCTGGTTGTCGAGCTCGACAGACCGACAAACGTGAAGCTGCTGAGCTCTTTGGCCAACGACCGCCGAATCAGTGCGAGTTTTACGCTGCCGACGATCGTGAGTCGCCAGTTATCGTACCGAGCCGCTCGCCACGGCAGTTCTCGCCGTGATTCTGTATTCACTGGCGAAGACGACCCAGCCAACGCTGTCGTGTCGTCGTCGATCATGCTGGAGGAGTTCATCGCATCAGGTAACAAACTGAACGAGCCTTTGATTGATGGAGATCGATAGTCGACTGATTGTTGATGTTGTGGCATGCATAGGCCGTGTATACTTAAACTCGATCTTGGATTCACTCCTGAGCGAGTGCTACCGTAAGGAATGGATCACGCAGTTCGTGTATCTGCTCGTGAATGGCCGCGTGGACGACCCTGAGTACGTGAGCCCGTCGAAATTCGACCAGGACCTCTCTCTAACTGCGATGTGTGATTCCCACAGCCAACGGCGACTTTTCCAAGCCGAAGTGTCCGACGATCTCGTCTCTCTGACCTTCATCCAGTGCTTCCGCAAGCTGCTGGACCAGGTAAGTGGCCTCGTCATGTCCAATTTGGTCATATCTCCTCATCGACTTGATCTTTTTGGCTGCAGACTGGCTGTATGTGCATCGGTCTCTGGCGTCCTGAGCGTGGCATTATCCTTCCACACCCTTGCGTGTTCATTTGCCCTCCCGCCGACCTACAGATCGAGCCCCACGACATGCTTTACTTGGTTGGAAAGCCATTCACATTTTCGCCTGCAGCACCAGAGTAGAGTAGATTTGATTGGCCATTATTTTTATACCTGCATATCATTGGCTATAATCAGGCGTTGATTTGATGGTGCTGCATCAAAAGTCGAACCATCAATCGCATCACCAACGGACATCAAACGCCGGCGGAGATCTCTGGATAGAAACACGACACGATGAGCGCCTTCCGATCCAAGTTCCTGTATCCGGCCAAGATCAACTGGTTCCCGGGGCACATGGCGGTGGCGCGCCGTCAAATGGTGGCCCAGTTGGACGCCGTGGACGTGCTGATCGAAGTGCGCGACGCTCGTATCCCGTGGAGCTCGGCGAATCCCGTGCTGGACGAGGCGTTCGGCAAGTCCAAGCCGCGTTTGATCGTCTTTAACAAGAGCGACTTGGCCAACTCCAACATGCAGAAGCGGATAGAAGACCACTGTCGCCAGCAGAACGCCGACTGCCTCTTCACGTCCGTGACTAAGGGCCGCAAGGTGCCTGCGATTCTGCAATGGTGCAATTCCAGCAGCGCCGCGCAGTTCAAGAAGACCGCTGGTACGATGATCATGGTCGTGGGGATCCCGAACGTGGGCAAGTCGTCGATTATCAATGAGTTCCGCCGCCTGTCGTCGTCAGGCAAGCTGTCGAAGGGCAAGAAGCGAGCCGCCGTCGGCCCCACGCCCGGTGTGACCGTGCGCAACGACATCATCAAGGTACGTTTGATTGATGTTGCAAGCGGATGATTTGATTCATGAAGAGGAAGAGTGATTGATGGTGAATTTGATACAGGTGAACGACAAACCGGCCATTTACGTCGTCGATACTCCCGGTGTGATGTTGCCAAACGTCGAGTCGGCTGAAACGGGCATGCGACTCGCTTTGACTGGCGCTATCAAGGACGACGTCATCGGCAAGGACGTGATCGCCGACTACATGCTATTCAAGCTCAACCAAATGAACTCGACGCGCTACGTGGAAGTCCTCAGGCTGAAGGAGCCGACCGACGACATCGACCTGCTTCTCGAACACGCCATGCGATTCTGCAGTGCCCAGGGAAAGGAGCCAGACGTGCAGCGCTCTCTAGCGGCCGAGTACGTGTTGCGTGAGTTCCGCAGCGGCGCGTTCGGCCAGTACACATTGGACTCGGTCGCGCTTACGCAAGCCAAGGAAACTTCTACTACTGCCGAGTCGAGGTCCCCAGAATCCGTCGAAGAGGTCGTGGTTTCGAATGATGGTCGACGATGAATGTCACCTAGAAGCCCGAAGGTGAGGAGGACTTCGCCAGTTCAACCATCTCATGTCCACAGCAAGTAAAGTGCGGAGCTGTGGAAGGTAGAAATGGAATCCTTGTGCTGGTACCTCACTCGCTTTTGATTGGCTGTTGAGAGCGTTCTATTTCGAATCCAACCAATCACAGGCCAAGGTATTCCAAACCCATCCTCAATGTTCTGATTGCGAGCCTCGCTCGACTCCTCAGAACCGACTATCCATAAATAACGCTGCCTACTATTGGCCAAATGGAAGCGACTGACCCTTGAGTCCTCGAGGGCAACTGCGCCAACAATGACAGTGGTTAGCTCGACACTGCGCGCTCGACTCGCACTCCTGCCTGTACCACCGTCAACGAAGCGTGGGCACGAGCGGGGACTGTCTATCTATACCTTGCAGTTGCTGCCGTGCCCACTGGGTGGTAGAGTCAGAGACGTGGGACGCCAAATCGTCCCATGATTCCACTCTCAGTTCTCCGCACGGGGCATTCGAGGATGTCCGACGCGCCGGCACGGATGTCCAAAGTAATCCCCAAGTCGATGAGCTCGGTGACAGCGATCCCGGAGGATCATGCGGATGAAGTCGTTGGAAGCGGCCACAGCGGCGCCGGAGTGCACCCGATCACGCCAAGGAAAACCCGCATGGGGCTCATGGGAGCCAGCACCCAGGACCTGAAGCTCAACTTCTTCAACCGCACCAGGACCCAGAAGGGTGAGAAGCCACTGACCAAGCAAGAAGACATCGGCATCTCCTTTCTCTCGCTGCGCTTCTCAAACCCAGAGATGGACAAGCGATTCATTGCTGCTCGCGCGATCAAGTACCAGACTCGGCTGCGATTTGGAGCGGGTTTCACTGCCGTGCTCATCCCGCTCTTGGTGATCATGCAAGTGAGTTTCAAATCCAAGGAGGACCCAAACAAGTGGACCAAAGTCCCGCTCGTGATGATCTTCCCTGGCATCGTCATGTGCATGGGCCTGCTTGTGATCGGCTTCTTCCGGTTCTTCCAGTCTCACTCCAAGCGTCTCGCACTTGTCTGTCTGATCGGCCAGGTCAGTGCGTTACTGGATACGACGGCTGCAGGCACAAAGGTCAGCGAAGGAAACGTCTGGGTGCAGTTTATCTTCTCTCTGGGTATCACGAGTTCCACGGGCCTGACGTTCATCGAGTCGACGGCAGTCATGAGCCTCTCCGGCATGTTCTTCATCATCCTCGCATGGGTGCGCTTCGTTTCGAACGAGAGTACAACGGGTGAAGAGCTCAGTGCGCCAGGCACACTGAGTGCCGCAGTCGTTCTGTACTCCGTCCTGCTCGCGTTCTTGTCGTGGAACTGGGAGTACGAAGAGCGTCGCGACTTCGTGCTGACAGAGCGTCTCGCGCAGGAGAACGTGCTGGTGCAGATGACGATGGAAATGACTGGTTGGTTCAGCGGTGGTGCGGCCGAAAACCAAGCGAATGAGAGCGTCTCGACAGGTATACTCAGTGCCAACTGCCACATCGACCCCAAGGACGTGCTAGTGAAGGAAGAGCTCGGTCAAGGCACGTTTGGCTGCGTGTACGCCGCCACGTGGAAAGAGACGCGCGTCGCCGTCAAGAAGATCACACTGCAGGGTGACGTCAAGTCGATTGTCACGAGCTTCGGCTCCGAGGCGAGTGTCATGGCGCAGCTTCGCCACCCTAACGTGGTCATGTTCATGGGCGTCATGGTACATCCCGAGTTCGTGGGCTTGGTCATGGAGCTGTGCCCCAAGGGAAGTGTGTACAGCGTGCTCCATGACGCTGACTTGAAGATCGACTGGACGCTGCTGTTGCGCATGATGGTCGATTCGTCACGAGGCATGCACTTCCTCCACACCAGCAACCCGCCAATTTTACATCGTGATCTCAAGTCTGTGAACTTGTTGATTGACGCAGACTGGCGGTGCAAGGTCTCAGACTTTGGCCTGTCCAAGCTCAAGGCGTTCCGCGACGACAACGAAAAGACCTCGGCACCGAGTCGTGCGTTTATCGGCTCGAGCATTTGGATCGCTCCTGAAGTGTTCAAGGGAGAGTCGCACACGGAGAAGTCGGACGTGTACAGCTTCGGCGTGATTCTGTTCGAGATCCTCAGCAAGTCGATCCCGTACCACAGCATTTCGATCGACGCTGTGCCATTTGTCGTCCAGGCTGGCAAGCGCCCAACCGATTTCTTCAACTTGGAGATCCAAGGCGGCCCAGAGATGCAGGACCTCCAGGCACTGATGGTCAAGTGCTGGAGTCCAGACGAGTCGGTTCGCCCGTCGTTCTCCTTCATCATCTCTGCTCTCCAAGCCGTGCTTTCCAAACACGTTGGCGATGAGAAGTGGGAAGATCAAATCATTTACCCGGATCGCAAGCTCGTGAACAGCAAAACCCAGCAGATCGACTCGGATGGCCTCTCGATTCGTGAAGAGGACCTGGTCGTGGAGGGCGCTATCGGCCGTGGCGTGTTCGGTGTCGTGTACAAGGGCAGCTACTTCGGTACGCCGGTCGCGATCAAGAAGCTCCACGTCAGCGGAGTGCCGAAGAACACACTGGCCGAGTTCGAGAAGGAATGCACGATCATGAAGGGTCTCCACCACCCGAACATCGTGTTGTTTATGGGCTCGTGCTCCAAGCCACCGACGCTGTTGCTGGTCACGGAGCTGCTCGCAAATGGTAGCTTCTTCGACATATACCACAAGCTGCCACGACCGGAGGTCTCTCAGCAGCTACGTCTCGCGTACAACATTGCGTTTGACATGGCCAAGGGCTTGGCCTACTTGCACAACCACAATCCGATCGTGATTCACCGAGATCTCAAGTCCCAGAACATCCTGCTGGACGACAAGATGCGCACCAAGATCGCCGACTTCGGTCTCTCCAAGTTCCGCGACGTCGGCAAGACCATGTCGATCTGTGGTAGTCCGCTGTGGGTCGCACCTGAAGTGCTGCGTGGTGAGAAGTACGGCACGCCGTGCGATGTGTACAGCTTCTCGATCATCGTGTGGGAGGCTCTCGCGTGGGGCGAGCCGTACCCGGACTTGGGCTCGAGCGACATCATGAACGGTGTTGCCTGTGGAAACCTGAGACCCACAGTGCCAGAGGGGACCCCTGCCGGCCTCGCTCACCTTCTCGAGGACTGCTGGACCAAGAAACAGGACCAGCGCCCGACCTTCAATGAGCTCATCCCACGGCTGGAGGGTATGGCGAAGGAGTTCAGCTCAGCTAGGTAAGCCTGCGCTCTTCCCAGCGTCCCATGTCCATACGCGAGTCCTTTTCAAGCCTCTTCTTCATGCATCTGCCTCCATTCGGGCTGGCTGTGGCCAGCCTCTTCATCTCCTCACGCTTGCCTCTCCTTGCTTCTCTCTCCTACGCATATTTAAGCAACCATTTCTAACACAATATAAATCACGTGGCTTCTTCTCTTTTGCCGTGGTCTGTCACGTTATGCAGAGCTGCTCTCGTTCTCTATCTCCAGTCGCAAATGGAACGCTCGGTAGTGGTGGTTCAGCGACTTGATCGTGTGAAGCCGATGGTCGCTTGTGAGTGCGCCGTCCGTGGCGTTGCGGCGTTCGAAGACCACGCGACGCGCACGGCTGTGGACCAGCGCCATCGTGCACATCACACACGGCTCCACGTCCATGAACACGTCGTATCCCGTACACAGGTACGACTCCGCGCCGGCCGAGACGTCCTCAGATGCCTGAGTGTCTTCACTCGTATCCACGCGTCGATGCTTCTTAGATGGACCGCCGTCTCCACGCTCACGGTCCCGCGTCGCGACGCCGTCAATAGCGACCATCACAGGATGGAAGATCGTGCGGAAGCTGTACTGAGAGTCCGCGTGTCGCGAGAACGAGTCGGCGACTGCAGCGTACGAGGCGCCGTCGCTCGAGCCCGTCGGGTCCGCGATCACACAGCCCGTGGCGCAGCAGAAGCCATTCGTCTCTCCCTCGTGCTGCTCTCGGAAGAGTTCACCACACGCGACTGCGTCCTTGAGAAGCTGTGTCATTTGTTGCGCTTCCTCGTCCGTGATGGGCTCGACTTGCGCCTCTGGGACGACGCTCGCGTGGAAGATGAGCGGCCATCGCTTGGTGTGTTCCTCCCACAACTCGCGCGTCCTGGGGCCATTCTTAAGCACCTCCACCTCGCACAGCGATCCATCAAACTGGCGCTGCAGCTCCATCAATTGGTCCTCACTGATGCTGCTTGTTTGATGCTCTGGAGCTACAGGAACGATGAGCGCGATGAGCTCTTGCGGTGTCTTGTCGTGCTTCTTCATGCGCTTGAGATGCGCGAAGCCCAGGTCCGCGAGGCTGCCGAACGACGCCGTGAGCTGCTTGATCACCTGCGCACCATGCCTTGCAGGAAACGCGAGCGCGTGGAAGAGCTGCTGCGCGCCGGGCTGCTCGCCGGCGGCGTCATCACGCGCGACGATCTCCTCCAGCAGTTCAGCCATGATGGCCGTGAGTGACGGAATGGTTTGTAACAGACATGTAACGGATGGAGACGTGAACCCATGTAGACTGACGAGACAACATGCGCTCTCTGATTGATGGAGACGACCTCGAGCATCAAACACGCAGTGAGAAAGGCAACTGATGTACTAGTCCACACTATTGTCCAACCACAATCGGCGTTTGACTGACTACTCGCATCCCAGCGGGTTTTCTACACGACGGCGCTGGGCTCCAAGCGCTCCAACTCCTCCGTCTCCTCGTACGCCGGCTTCCCTGTCACGAGTGACGGCGGTGCTGTCATTTTCCGGTACTGAAGGAGCACCGGGTACATCTTGTCGATCGCCTGATGGAGATGGCTCGAGTCCTATGGCAATGAGCTGAGTAAGGATAGAGTCCAACGTGAACGATGACAACGTCAGAACGCACCCTTGCCCCGCAGAGCACGATCTTGCCCGACACGAAGATCAACAGTGTCAGCTTGGGCTCCACGAGCTTGTATATGAGACCTGGGAATAGCTCGGGTTCGTACTACACGGATGACAACGGCTGATCGTTAGCACCTCCAGCCGCCCCCAGCATCCACAATCGCATCGCCACCACTTACACTACAGAAGCGAGCGTGGTCGTTCAGCAGACCTTCGAGTCGGATGGGGAATCGGACGTCACAGGTGCCCATGACGTTGCGCACTTTGAACTCGGAGAAATGCGCAGGGAAGTTTAGTTTCTGAAGCCCAACACAGCAAGTCTCTCCATCAGTCCACGACGACACTAATCGACTGTTCATTCCGTGACGCGACGCACGTACCTGGATGACGCGCGTGAACTTGCGCGCTGCTAACCGACAGCTCTCTTCACTTGTGCCGCCTGTGATCACGATCTATGCACCACAGTCAATCTGGTAAGTCGTCTGACGAAACTCAAAGCCTCATAGTGTGAGCTCCGTACCTTCCCAGAGCCGAATATTAATGCTGTGGTTTTCGGATCTCTCAGACGCATGATCACTGCAGAGAAGCGCTAGATGAACGCACACAGCAACTCGTCAGTACACGCCTCTAAACGACCGCACGATGAAGAGCCTGGCGGTGGTCGGTACCTTGGGGTTGTATTCGGCGTTGCGCGCATGCAGCGCGATGGTCTTGAGCTCCAGCGGCGTCTTGAGATCCACTGTACCCACCACGTTCCTGTCATATTGCACCCCATCCATCAGCATCTCTCGTCCAATAACGTAACACACTCTGCCGCGTCGCCTACATGATCTTGACTTGGAGGTTGAGCTTCTCCTCCCAGTCGTCGTCCACCTGGATCTCGCGATCCGGAAGGCTTTGCAGGTCGGAGCTCTTCTCTTCCACGAGCGCGAGTTGGCGCTCCTTCACGGCGCGGCTGCGCGTGGCCGCGCCAATCGTCACGGCGATGCCCGACATGGTGGTGCGGATGGGAATTGATGACTCCGCCAAGAGATGCTTCTGGTTGGCGCCTTGACAAGGAGGTTTGTATCGAATTGGGTGTCTGTTAAGAACTCCGATGACAAAAGGGGGTGACAGTATTAGTATTTAGACAGGTTTAGACACCGGTGGGACGCAAAGTACAGTCAACTCACCCTATATGGGACACGTTTGGGCGTGAAACGTCGGTCGGCTCATTTAGAGGGATAACACTTCTCATACCAAAACCAGGTGGATATCAACCATATTTTACAGAAAGGGGTCTGTCTACCATATCTTGCATCATGGAAGGGTGGGTAACTTCAAAGTAGAACCAGCCCAATCTGTGTTGGCTACTTCAAGTTGCACAGGCAACTAAAAGGCAGTGTCTCAACGCACACCCAGAGCGGGCAGTTCGACGAG